>JAAAKL020008780.1:0-15629 GCA_010016065.2 Carybdea cf. marsupialis auct. non (Linnaeus, 1758)
CAATAACAAGTCCCATGAATATGGGCACCATCAAACCCCATGACTGGGAATAAAAGACGTTAAACGAATAAAAAAAAAGTGTGTTATATAGGCCAACAATGCACCATTGAGGTACACGCATGAATGAATATTTGCGAATAAAAGTAAAGGGTTTAGCTAAAACCCAGGTCACTGGATACCTAAGGAACAACAAAAGGTGTGGGGAAGAACCAAGTTTTCATTCCTTCAGCATTGATGACAAAGTAAGGTTGCCCTATGCGCTGGAAATTAAGAAGGCATTTTTCATAAACAACATTAACTCCCTGATAAACAACAAATTACAACAACCTAAGTTTAATTTTATTCCAATCTTGAACATCGCAGGTTCGTGGGCACTCCTATAGACCATGTAATTTTCCTTGTCGGTTAACAAACAAGCAAAATTCCACTTGTCCTAGGCTTTAGTTCTTTGTTCACATGTGTTTGCGAGTGTACTTTTTATTAACATTCTTTTTCTGTATATGAGGCAAGGCACTGGCAAACAACATCATCACTGAAGATGGTGAGTGCTTTCTTCGAAACATCTGTCCTTTCTCTGTTGTTTTTAATCGTGTAACACTTATTATGGACTACTTCAACAAGATATGATTTTATGCTAGTATCTATCAAAATGCCTGTTGGGGGGATGTTTACTAAAGAGAGTGCTTAATGGATGTGCAGGTACATGAGGGTGGCTTATATGACCTGCACCTTTTCCCATGAAAGTTATCTACACGGGGAATCTACGGGGCCCATTTTACAGAGCTTACATGAGCTAAGCTTATTTAATGCAGAGAAACCATTACAAGGAGACATATTTATGAGGGGAGCAGATGATGATCACACATTTCAGGGGTGTTTACATGAGCTGTGGCCTCTTCAAATGGTGTAATTGAGCACTGGCCATTCCATGAGTGCTATCTTGATACGAGGATATGAGTACACAAGTGAAATATAAATAACAATGCTTAATTTAGATGGAAAATCACATGTTTTGATACATTCTGAGTTTGAAGGTATAACATTCACAATAAAAGATATAATGACTATAATCAAATTCTATTTTGTTCCATCTGGTGACATATCTCCTATCTAAATTCCTAAAGTGGACTTGACATACTCCTTGTGTAAAGACTTCCCTGACATTGTTTAAGAAAGCATACTGTCAGTTAAATATAAACTCCCAATGTTACCAGGTAACACATAATCAGCATCTGCAATAAACAGCAAAAAGGTCTGTTCTCCATTATGTGAGACAATATGGTCACCTGCTATGTATGTCATTTTTTACAAAACATAGCACAGCGTTTGCCACATGCTATCATAACATTTTCTACTGGTTGTTTACTGAATTTCTATGTCAATGACTGAGCACTGTATTAGTGTTAGCAGGTTACCTATATGCATTCTAGTGCTAGTTGTCAATAAGAGAATTTTGATACCTGCTTCTTGAATTAATCTATCCAGCTTGAACATCATTTGGAATGATAATACAATGTTTCTAATGTATAACTACTCATTAGTATCTGCAAGGAAAGAAGAACTTTAAAATCACCTTTCAAGTAAACCTACAAAATTTCATCTAAATGTTCATAGCTTCTCTACAAAAAACTACTCATCATTACACTTCCTTTGTTTCTATCCAAAACTTTCTAAAGGAATAAATGAATACATCAGGGGTAGTTATCTTTTCTGCAAATTAAAGAGGGCATAAATGGGCTGAATAGACAGAAAAGGACTCAAAATATCAAGAAAATCAGTATTGAAAAGCTTGCAAAAATATATTCCTTCTTTGGAGCTCATTGACAGAAGAATTACAGAAAATATTTAGAAAATACAAAATCCCACTTTGAAATATCATTTTATTAATAAGCATGTGCATTTAGTTTTGCTCAGACCTATAAACAAGAGGGGAGCAAAAGAATATATATCTTTTTGCAAATGAAATATCTTTACTTTCTAAGGGCTGCAATATTTTGTCAACTCACAACCCATTTTTACTTGTACCTAGAACAATAATGTCATCTTCAGTGGCAGTTCTAGGGGAAAGCGGACAGGGCCATGGCCCAAGGCACCTGTAGGAGCCTGCACCTCAATGCTAAGATAAAAGGGTGTGTCTGACTGCCCATATCAATCTCATGGAAGCATGTGAAAACTCAAAGCAGTGGACTGGACGAAAGAAAATATCTCAGGAACTTCCACAGTACGATCATGTCTGAATGCCCTTGCAATGCATGATATTATAGGGCCCTGCAAACTTTTTTGGCCCAGAGCCTCGCACCCTTCAAAACTGCCCAACTGGTCATCTTCCAAGAGTATTTTACTAAGACTTGGGCTGTACAAATTGAGTTTTTCATAATCCTAAATCTGTTCTTGCTGTGGTATACCAAACCTTAGTCCACTTGCACTTTTGTGAATTGATGGCCTACCATCTGAGAAGCTTTACATATGGCCTGTAAATTACTGGTATTTAAGACCTCTCTTTTAATTCACCATTAGCCTAATGCATGAAGCATGATTTCTTTTGTCCTAATGGATAATACAAAATGTTCTATAAAATACATTTGAATTATTTGAATTATTCAAGATATTTCCTTCTTTTTGAAAATCTGTCATCGCACAGATGGTATTTATAAAGTCCAAACTATTTTATTGTACTTTCTGTGCTAAGTTTATTTTAAAATCTTTTATAAAGCTATGGTGAAAAAGGTAATTCGTCTTTCTAATATTCATGAAACATCTACTTATCTCCCTGTATTTCCACATTTAAATAATTAATAACCCCTAAATAACTGAAAAAATTGGGTTGTTTTTTTTAAAAATATGTTGAAAATGAACATTCCAATAATTGTTTGTTAATTATAAATTGGATAAATAACACATACCATTATCACAGAGCAGTTAACTGAAAAAAGCCACATCAATAACTGAACTTTTTCAAATGAATTTAACTTTAGCACTGAGCACATGATTTTGATGGATAACTAAGGCCTTACAACTAAACACTATATAATAAACATATCTGCTATTTTGAACAATACATATCCAAAAACAATATTTTCACATACACATTACACAAATATATTCATAGATTTATGTAACTACACAAATTATCACCTCACTAAAGGAATGATTGATAGACCTTGTAGACAAGCTTGTAGACATTCCTAAATTTTGCCATAAATAAAATACATGCTTGTAACATTTAGCATGAGTCAAAATAGTTTTATTTTATAAAATGTAGTATTTATACACTATCAGTACAAAACATTCAATATCAAACTAAAAAACCACAAAAACAAAGTGTTTATGTCTTCATAAAGAAAATAAACCAAATATAAATGTCTTTCTAAAATGGCTAAAACATGTAACCATTAGAAATTGTTATATTATTAATAATTCTATTAACATACTCAGAATAGGTGGCCTTGGTCTTGGAGGAGGCCTCTTCTGTCTTGGTTCTCGATCTAACATGTTTAAATGTGCCAATCTTCTTTCTTGGCTATGAAAGACCTGCCTAAACCAGGTCTTCATTCAATCACTTTACAAGAAGGAGATCAACGAAATTGTAGAAACTACACAATCAGAAGCTATCCTATAAAATCATAAATTTTTCATGAAACTCTGCGATAAAATATCCTTAGGGGGACACACTAAGAAGCTGTGAACAATCACTTGCATAGCAGATGTTTCAAGTTCACAAAACACACAAGAACAGCTGAGGAGATGTAAATACTCAACTTCAGAAATAATTGATGAAAGGGTTTGTGCAGTGACTGACAAGCTATTATTCATTCAACAGTTGAGATCTGCTCAGTAAAATGCAATTGACAGTTTATTCTACTCAAAACCAAATATGTGTCAATACTTGATGTAAGTATTTGATTCATTTGAGTGTCTCATAAATGCACCTGGCTTTAATTTATCTATCTTTAGCACAACAGGCATGGAGGTGTCTCCTTTGTTTCCCTTCCTGGCCATATTTTTATCACTGCCTATAAACTAATAACACAAAGGAAACTAAAATTATTAAATTAACTGATGATTTCCAGTCATTCATTGCCATGCCATAGAAAAACACCAGCAAAAACATACACATAAATCTAGTATACATAACATGCAACTTATTGATATTCTTCCTGTACTAGTTTCCTCATGAGCAATGTGGGAAGTCAATTAATATCAATCTGAGACCACATGACCAATAAATTGATAGTAGAGAACTTAAATTTAAACTCTTGGTAGGAGTACAGAGAGTCACAAAGCCACTGCTTATGCCTTAGAGAAATTCTTGGCCTATCAGATACCAAATATTAATTTCAATTTTAACAGAAGCTGCTCAAAGAGTAGCAGCTTTCTGCTACTTGACGTTTACAGGTCAACATTTCTTGTCCCAAGATTATCCAAAACATAATCTCAGACTGATTTGTGAGTTACTACTATTACCATCTCCAGCACAATGTTCAACAAAGCTGGTGATATCAGCCACTAATGTAAAATTGTAGAAATGTATTGGCTGCAAAGTCTATCTTGAATTTGGCAACATAGGCAAATACAAGAGTAAATGGCTTTGAATGGACATCATTATCATAATATCTTTCAACGCAATTGAATTTTGCAAGTTAATTCTAGGAGATTTCAATGCACAGACAAGTTATATGGTTTTTTGCTCTTGACCACACCCCTGGTATAAGGGACTTGGAATGGACACCTGCCAACCTACAAACATTTCACATGTTTTCCAGCCACTTTTTTCTTAAGCTGGCAAGCATGCATGTATCATTCACAAATTTCAAAGCTTACACACTTTGTCAGAAACTTCCTTGTATTATACATATCACCTTTATGAAGCGTTAATGCTCCCATCTTCAAAAACTAACATATATATTACCTGACCTCACACATATATTTCAAGCATGGTCATGCTGCATTGCCATCCTCCATTCTCCTTCATTGCATAGGATCAAACCAGCAGGGTCCCTATATGCAAAGATGTGTGTATGTTTCTTTCCATGTAAAGATATTTTGGAGGAATAATTCAGTATGGCATCATATTAATCAAATGGGCCAACCTCCTGTTTGTGAAAGGCGAAGAAACTCTACTATGAAAGTAAATCAGAACTCTGTGAATATTGCTATTTCCATTCATTTCATGACACTTATGTGAAAAACACTTGGTGTGCGAGAATCAAAAGAGGGAAGCAGTTGTATCAGTGTAGGGCCCAGAAATCACTTGCGAAAACGCTTGGAAAAAGTTCTTAGTCAACCTAAGTAATATAAATATTGAAAAATCTCCCCCATGGAGTCACTATCATTAGCTAATACCTTCTTCTCACATTTTCATTTTGAATGATTGACAGGTTTGAGGACTACATCCAGATGCAACAGCCAACTTTGCCACAAAATTGTATTTTTAATACCATCCAATCCCTGCACCTTGTGTTCTTGTGTTTTTCACACATCTACTTGCTCTAAATGCATCAGAAACATGGAAGCTTACTGTGGAAGACTCACCTAAACTGAACTCAATTGAAATGAGATGCCTTAGAGCAATTCTTGGTGTTACCAGATACCACATAATATCAAATGAGAAAATTAAAGAGCAGCTAGGTGTCTAACACATACTGGACACCAGAAGAAGAAAAAGACTGTGTTGGTTTGGGCACGTAGCTAGATAACCAGCAGAAAGTTTTATCAGTGCAGCAGTCAAGCAGGGCTTCATCTGCGACCACAGCAGAGGTAGACTGCCCATGAAATGGCATGATCAAGTGAGGAAGGACACTGGGCTGCCATTGGCCACAGCATTCTGGTAAGCACTGGACCAAGTCAGGTGGTGCAGGTTTGTGGAGGGAGCTAGGGAGCTAGGGAGCCATGGGCCTAAGAACATAAGTAAGTTGTTAACATACATTAAAGATTAAAATCTATTGTTAAACTAGTTACTTAAAAAAATTAATAAGCAGGTAGTAGCTTAAAACACCTTCCAACAAAATCAATGTGACCTAAGAATAGGATGGGTCAGTGATAAGCATAGTACCTAAAGTTTGTGACATGGCAAAACGGGTTGCCAGCCACAGCCAGTACAAATGATCCCATTGCAACTATTGTTAACTGTAGTTCCTTCAACACAAAACCAAGGACTTTTGCTTGTATCATTAATAACTCATTTCTTAAGTGGTATATTTCATACCTGTTGAAAGGATGTTGTTATATCCTATCCTCAAACAAAGGTAACTATCAACAAGAATTTAGACTCATGGGAAACCTGGTATTTGTATTCAAACTAAGAGAATGGGCTGTAGCCTGGAAGTAAGGAGAGAATTGTTCAGTAATAGTCTTTGCAATTTGCTATTTATACTCAACAATTGCCTTCCTAACCTAAGAAAAAAAAAGTCTTCACTCTGTAAGTAGACCTGATACCAATGCTTCAACCACTTTGTTGCAATGACCACAAGATACCTTCTACAGAGACTTACAAATCAAGCTGCACAAAATTGACATGCTCCCTCAAACAATGTACCTGGTCCACTACTATTACATTCTTGCTAATATCTCAACTGTAGGTCAAAAGACAATCTCTTGTGAAAAGGTGCAAAAAGCCAACTGGGGGCATAACCTCCAAACAATTACCCCCCTTCCATTGTTATCTTACGGAGCTAATAAATAGATCAAGATTGCCATTCCCCTGTCCCATTAAATGTGCAATGCTTTGTGAGCAATGCAAACAAACAAATAGTTGTACCACAAGTGGACCCAATAGTGAAAGTTGGAACAGCAAAATAGCAGTATTTTTTGCAGGAGGCTGCAATTGAGTAAGGGACTAGGGGATATTCAGTGATTTGCTACCTTGCATACTAGCTGATTGGGTGTAAAAGCAGCCCCTCCCTGTCTTATCTTAACACGTTGCTACATATATTTAGACAATCTGCAGAATGCTTTAGAGGCAAATGGAAGCCACGTACACTTTGTTTTACTCTTACAACTGCCTGGAGGGTGTTCCAGACCTCTACCAATGTACAAATAGTCTTAATAACCAGATTCATATTGTGGATGCTGAATATGATGTTTTAGTAGATAATACACCACCTGGAGGGAGGTCAATTTTGTATATATGTATCATGGTGGTAACAAGAATTTCCACAACAAAAGTCAATCTTTTATCGGGTTTTAACATTGTGCATTCCCCTTTGACCGGGGCTATGGTGCTGCCCATGTACATGGGACTTGCTACTGAGGTATAGAAGCACTTTAAGACTGGATGCCCTTCCTGACATCGCCAATGACCCTTCTGGGATTTGAACCATGACCTTCTTGATCTGAAGGCAAGGAACTAATCAACCAGACCATGCTGGCTCAATATGTACAGTAAATACATATGAAATGACCTGGCAAGAGTGCGTCAAAGAGGGCATGCGACACCTCAGTATTATGGAGGACAAGGCACTGGACAGGAGTCAATGGAGAAGAGCCATTCAGCAGTCCAACCTTTAATAATGGAAAACATGGATGCTTAACAAAAATGGTGATGAAATGAAAGCTGATACTACCTAGTAAATCTCCAACTAATGTGGATAAAATATTAGGTGAAAATAACTAAAAACTAAAAACTGGGGTGGAGCCAGACACTTGAAACTTGCACCATCGCAGCCAGCAATCGGTGGCATGAGACCTGGAAGGAAGGAGAGCAGTAAGCTTTATCGACACACTAATAAATGACACCAAGCTCATGAGTGTTGAAGAACTTAGAACAGCTATGATGGACAGAAAGATTTGAAGAAGATAATAAAAGTGAGTGAAGGCTAAGCCAAAGTAATTAGTAAGTATATTTTGCATGTAGTTTCTCCCCTGTTTGCAGCTACCCTGTTTCCACTATTGTTATCATTGTTCTCCTTCCAAACTCAATTATTGTGTGAAGTCCGACCAAAACTCACACCACAAAGAACTGAGACAAACTAATAAGTCTGTAAAACAATAGTTTGCACCAAAAATGCCTGGAATATACTCCTCTTCCTGTTATGTTTTCCACAGGGTTGTAGTCATATACAGGTAGTAGGTCTAATTATAATTCAATCTAAATTGAAGGGGAAGCCTAAACTTTCCACAAACAGACATAAAAACCTGACAGTGCTTTAAAGAAGCACCCCAAAGGAATTTATCACTATGATATCAGTCGGTTGATAGCCTCAGAGGAGCCCTCATAACAGAAATTTCCTACAAAAATGTGGTTTGGAGGGGGGGGGGGGTTATAATCAATTTCACTCTACTCAAGGCCAAAGCCACTACTAGGAACGGGGTTACTTTTTTACTTTTCAGATGATAATCTATTCATGCTTGCTATTCAAGTGTATTCATACTATTCATGCTATCCATGCCCCCCTCTCTGTCCTATCTCTCCAAACATAGTTTCCCACTTCACGCGAGCAGATGACAGAGCAAGGTACCTCTGGGGCTGTGGCAGGAAAGCTCAGGGCAGACAAGCTTAGGGTTAGTTCAAACTCACAACCCTCAGTTTGTGAGTCTGACAATCTAACAATATGACACTACTGGTTTAACTTTTTCTACAAAAATCAAAACCCATACAGGTTAAGTAACCAACTCATACAATGAAGTTATATAATACAATAGAAATGGATTCAGTGCCCAATTGAAACACTGGTAGTTTACAATCTAACATGTACACAGGTAACAGAGAAAAACATTAACCATGCAAACTGCTAAAAGTAGGATTTTCTGTGGGAAGAAATCTGAACAAACTGCAAGGTCTGTATATTTCAGCTTTGGTGTATAAAAGAATTAACCTGCTAAGTAGCACTGTTATATTGTTTGAAAAAACAACACTGCAAACTTTAAGTCAAAGATGTCAACAAAAGTTCTGTGAAGGCATTATAACTCTTTTCTATCTGCTTTCATGTTAACAGTTTGAAATACATACAAAAACACTGGGAAAATACCTGGCTTTTGTCACTCATAAACTGCTTGCAAAACAACAGATGACAATGGCAACAAAAGGGTGTAACTATGACCTTTAACTTTGAACTATCTTCAGATTTCAGCCTTCTCATTAGTGCTCTTAACATACTAATGTTCCTAGGCGTTCCAGCATTTCTTTCAATTCAATCGAGAAAAACCCATCATTGTCCTCCTTCTTAGTATTTTTAGCATTTCATTTCAAATTCTTTTCCCTCCAAGGACATACCCAATTTAATGTTCTTTCTATTTGCTCCTTTCTTCTATGACTACTTTATTAACTCTGTGATAGTCTTCCTTTCAGCCCTGGTAATTTCCTTGTTTGATGTAAAACTAACATCAAAAAATTTTATGGGCTTTTTAACATGATTTTGCTACAATATCAGTCCTATTCACCAATGCACTCAATACCATTATCTTCACAACTCTTTTTTACTCTCCCATTCGGTCTGCTGGTGAGCAGTTCTCTTCTCTTTTCCATGTCATCCTTTGCCATGACTAGTTCAGTTCTTAATTCTTCCATACATCTTCCATCCTCCTCAATCTAGAATCTTACATATCTGATGTACTTACCTTCCCTGCCTTATCTCCAGATAATCTAATCTCTTCATTTTACCTGGTTGATGCTAAAGATCAATGCATTCATATCATTTTGCAATCCCTCTTTTCTTGTAATAAGTAAAACCTGGCCATCTACAAATTTTACATCTGCTGGGGCTCAACTTCATATCACAACTTGCCACTCTTACATATACTTCACTAATTATCTTTTTGTGAGGATAGAAAGTAACAGAAGAAAAAGTCCATCCCTGTCTCATTTATTAGTTGTTAATATATAGTTATGAATGCCCTCTTTCCTCTGTAACCCTGCTGTCTAAAGACAACCTCCTTATCATCCATTTTAAAATTCATTTTAATTCAATCATTTTAGCTTTTCAATATTTGCAAAACAAGTTCACACTTTCCTAAATATTATTACACTTTTGCCTAGAATAGTTCTCTCAATACTTTCAGTTGAGTTTTGGGGTCATGTAGAATCAATAAAATGGTTCTACATTCTTTGCATTCTTATCAATTCTCTCTTTTGCTACAAAATTTATTTTGGTTGTTATCCTATGCCATACAGCCATTTCTTCCAGAAATTAATCAGTTCCATTATCCCTTTCTCTTTAATAATTTTTCAGTAATTTTTCTGGAATCCTACCCATTCAATCTTGATTCTGAGTCATCATAGGTTTATGTATCTTCCTCTGTATACAGTGCTTTGAGAACCCCTTCAATAGATTGGTCCATTTCATATATCTCCTAGATAGATTCTTAGCAGCATATCTTGATTTCTGTTATGATGGTACCAATTTTATTCTTTCCTGGAATGCTAGTTCTGTTCTACCCCAGCATCTGGTTTACTTCACTGGACATGTGATCTGATCTCCCTTTCTCTACTAGCTCCTCTAGTTCTTGCCTTATTGTATTTCTGTTGCTATGTCTGCCACCCTTCGTACCTTATTCCTCAGATACTTTTTATTTGTTTTTCTTTCATCACTATCCACATTATTTCTTTTCTGTTTCCCGCAGTGCTGTTTACCATTTCCTCAACTACCCATTCTTAGAGTTCCTTTTCTTTGTTTCCAGATTCCTCTGATACAATTTCTGTTCTAAGTTCTTTGTATGGAAATAAAACTAATGACTAGACAAATCAGAAAGCGATCTTTGAAAGTTTAAAGGGGTGGTCACTACCATGCTGACCACGTTTACGTAATGTGGACCCTTTAAAATGTAGATTACAATGCGGCTGATGCCACTTTCCATAATCGTTACAGATTGAATATGGTCTTTAATTTGACGAAGACGACAACAATGCCACGATCATGAGCAACATCATGCATCATGATTCATAATGCGGTATATGTCTGTTTCGAACAAGGTCAACAGGAATAATGCTCAGGTTAATCACGTGTTGTAATAACCTCCTGTAATAGCAATATCTACTGAAAACAATTTACTGTCCACCTGGAAATTCATGCTGTTTACACTTCAAAACTAAACTGCGTGATAGTTGAATAATCATATAATAAAATAATTATGTTGAGGAGATCCTAGACAATGCGCTATGTCTCGATCATGGATAATAGCAAAAGACAAGGCTACGCATCAATGCTCCTAGGAAAGAAAAATGACGACGAGGTCACAAAAACACTGTTTTAGAAAGACTGGCTGTAGCTTGCAAAGTTAATGACGCATGAGATCTCTTGATTTTGGAAGGCCTTCAGATCCAATTAGAGAGTTGATTCTGCCCAAAGCATTTGGTCATTCCTGCATATTTATAACACTTTGCCACGTTGACATCACAGATACTACTGCACATTGTTAAGAACCTTAGGCTCGAAGCACAGTATAAGATTTGATAAAGTATCCGACACTAACAACAACCTTCCACTTATGGCACTCCTCTTACAATAATCATCAAACAAAACAAGAACACAAGCCCTACCTTGATCAATTTGTGACAACAGGTCTCGATCATCCTTCTCTTGCTCGGGTGTAACAACGAAATCGTCATCAAAAATCATCCCACTTCTGCGAACCTGTTTATTACTAAATGAATGCCTAGTATCTGAAAATGCCGTTCGTAATTCCTCTCCTTCTGGTTGATGATTCTCTTCTGCTTCTGACATCTTTACTCAAACGTAAGTTGCTAACAGGAATCTGCCAAATATCGTACATCGAATAGGTCTACAACGATTTCTTCAGCAGCCTTATTAACCTAGTCAAGTCCAATTCTCCTGTTCCTATAATCAATGTTTTATTCCTGTAAATCACGTACAAAACGTTCAAACCCCAATCAAGAAGTCTCCAAATCTTCAAAATATGTTACACCAACACAATTCTCCTTCAGTTAGATCTCAGCATGGAACAAAGATGCCCTGTGATTCTGAACACTTCCTGGAACAATACATCCGTATCAGAAACTCTTTATAAATTCCTTAAAGCGCAAAAGTGGTACCTGCAACCAGAGATAAGCAGCCTTTTTTCAATTTCGCACTTAGTCGGTCGGCATCCTATAATCCACTTTATCTGATTCCCATCACTTTCATGTCATATTCGAGCACACAAACATGGTGGAGAATGGCCCCATTTCCCTTCATGCCGAACGAACGCCCTTGTTTTTATTTTTGTAACCAAGTCTTTGCCGCTGAGTGCTTCAACAAGACACGTGACTTTTCCCGCGAAATTCAAACCCAGAACTTACATTGCCCAGCTGTCAGAACATTCTATTTTGGCAAAAGGTTAGAGGTTGAACACTAAAAACCCTCAGGCTCTTAGGTTAAAGGGGATTCAGAGGTATTCTTTACCCCAAAAGAGGAGTTTGTGCTTCACTATGCCGCCCCAATTTGTTAACACGTAGCTACGTGATTGCAGCAATACTGAGTCAGTTTGAACAAGCAATGGATATCATCTCTGGTTTTCCTTCAGCAGCGAACAAATCTTTCGCCTTTTACTAAAGATTTCTGAGGAGGAGAGCATGCTAAAGAGTCTATAGACCAAATTTTTGCCGTCCTGCCCTCAAACAGGGCCTATACCTCTCTGCTCATCAGGAGGTACAATGAGAGATCGCAATGGATATCATCAATACTTTGTGTCTTGGATACGATAATGCTCAGTGGATTCTGTAAAGATGAAGTCTGAATTAGCACCGTGTCTCACAAAATGATAAAGATTACAAAACACTGCAAAAACTGGGTTTGAAGTGCAATTTGAAGAGGGATTTCGAGTTCATTTTAGGGCTACCAAACGTGGACAGCGGTAGCTTAAGCAGTGCAATGGAGAGTGACTTCATCATACTTTTAAGATCATGTTTATGGTGACGATGGAGACATGTTGGAGCTTTCAGGTCAACAACTTTGTCATGGCTCCCTAAATTCTGGTGAAGTGGGTAAGAATGAACAAAATGTTTGTTAAGTAAACCTCGTGTGAACCATTGTAATAAGATTGCTCACTGCTTCGTAAAGTGGGAAGAAGGGAATGGAAGTCGAAAAGTAGGCTGACAAGATATTTAGTATCGAACATAAACTTCTACAAAATGAAATTTACCTTCTCTTCCAGTCTTGAAGACGACAAAGATGCTGAAGATTCGAGATGTTATGAAGCTCTTCAAATGATATCGGTAAGTAATATAAGATCCCACTCCTTTATTGTTGTTACTACATCACGTCTTGATTCTTATTGCAAAGAATTTATCTGCTTAATCTTCTATCCTTTGTACTTGAATATTTTGCCTACATTGTTGATACTTACATGTGGTTTCCGGGTGAACAGTTCCTAAAGCAATTACAAAAGGGTGATTCGTTCGTCTAAAAGCATTACGAATTCTGTTCCTTGTGCCTAAAACTTACCGATTTATGGCGGTGATCTGCAATAGAACATGGCGAGGATACACTGCTGGCTGCCGCACTACCGGTACAACGCATCTTAGTCCACCCCACAAATCATACCATTGGGCGGCATTAGTGATGTTCATAAAGCTCCTGAATTAGAGGGTTTAAGACCTGAGATCACTTGATCATGCCATATGTCCTATGAGGCACTTCTGTATTTTCATCCAGTTGGTTTATGGCCCAGAGGAAACTATTTTTACAGTCTATCATCCTCCTTCTTGCAGATGAAATCAAACCAGCGAAGGAAGTGCAGCTTCATAAAATCTTGAACTCTCTCCTGATCAAGACAGTGGTTTCAGATTTCTTTGTTTGGTATCATCTACTGTAGCGTCCAATATGGACAACCATACGAAGCAGTAGATATTGCACTTGTACATCACATATGTATTTCTGTAGTGAAACATATTATGAAACAATATTGAAACATATACTGTACATTTAGCTCATTTCTTGGTAAGAAATTAGCTATATAATTCAACCTCTCTGCTCCATGGTATAAAGGTGTCATGGCTTACCTTTTAGCAGGCCTCTTGCCCTCCTCGCAGAGATGGGGGAGTCAATGGAAGCTTGCTGATGTGTTGTTGCAGTTAAACTTCTTAACCCTTAGCTTTACATTAGTTACAGTACTTTACATAAGAGACACTCAAATATGAAGTAAGACCTTCGTATTAGGCACAAGTGACGAAACAGTGAAGAATGTTGAACTTTAGAAAGTGAGTGAATATCTTTCCGATGTTGTTGAGCTTTACCAATCGTGCACCAAAACAAGGAAAGTTCTTGTTTTGACAAAGTATTCAAGTTTCAAAACAGGAAACATGAAAACGTATATCTGCGTTCCGATGACTTCCTTTCACAATGTTGGCAACAAGTCTACTAAATATAGACTTTTACAACGCTATCAAGAAACATTTCGAAACATTTAAGACTTAGTCAGACAAAACAATCAAAGAAACTGGAAAGAAAAATCCTCAAAAGTCTTGTTGCCAGCAATTTCGAGGAATTTCAATTTATTTTGCATTTTGAACAGCCAGTTAACAATAATCTTATTATTGATAACAGCAACAATGATGATGAAGATGATAATCATTTATATAACTATCATCAAATATATAAATAATAACAATTATACATTTAAAAATTGATAAGAAAAAGTAAAAACCTGTTACCGCCGCAATATGACTTTATTGTTGCAAAATTGCCGTATAGCAATAACAATAATAATAATAACAAAAATAAAAATAAAAATAAAAATATTAAGGACGTGGCAACAACATTGTAAACATTTGGGATGACCAAAAAAGGCAGGGATATGTTCCTTTATCAAATGCCAGGCAAACCATATTTATCGAAGCTCAGAAGATTGTATTGATGAGCACAACCAACATCCTAAGGAAGGTGCTGTCAATGTAACTGTAACGTCATTGCCCTCACCCCCCGGACCCCCCTGAGGTTGCAGGTTAAATACTTTGTTGATGATTCTAAATAAAAGGAATCCGTAATATTTTTTTTTAACTTCTTCAATATATTTCCTCGTATTTGCTTACATTGCAGTATACTCGCTACAAATAGGAATATCCGGTGCTACTTATGATACATGTAGCTTACATAAATATTTTACTTATAATAACAACAACCACAACAATAACAGCAAAAAGCAATAAACGGAGGAAAAATAAAAATAAAAACACCCCCCTTAAAAAACAACAACAAAAAATCAACAAAAACAATCCACGAAAAAGCCCAGAAGACAAAACAAGAACAAAACCCCGACTACTTCTTGAAAATCATCAAGCTACCATACAGGTTGATAAGAATGATAACAATTTTTCACATCAACTTTTATTTTCCGTTTCAGATACAAAACACAATTTAAGTTATAATTGAAATTAATACAATTTGCAGGAGCTTGGGTTCTAAAGTATTCACAGTGCCAGGCGACTGGTATATCCCACATTTTGCTTCTGTGATCACTGTCTTATTACTACTCGACTCTTATTTCGCATATATAGTTCGTGATACATAAAGGCCTATCTTCATCTGTATAATTAGACAATACATTATAAGACCTTTTTAGCTCCTTTTAGATCTGGGAAAAAAACTATCCATTGTTTATTTTTCGATAACGTGGTTTTCGAATGCTATCATGACATTCTCTCGCTTTTTGAATAATGTCAAGGTACTGCTTTTGAATGAAAGCTCTTGAGAAGAATA
>JAAAKL020008781.1:0-15627 GCA_010016065.2 Carybdea cf. marsupialis auct. non (Linnaeus, 1758)
AACTTGCTGCTACTCACACACATAAATGTTACCAAGGTACCTAGTCTCTAGTCCTAGGGAAGTTCTATTAGCATAGAAATTTCTGCTTACTTTAGGAATACGGACAGAAACGTCATGCAGAGATTCAGCATACCAAGTCGACCTTGACCTAGGTGGATCCGCAGTCGTCCCAAAGTTTTAATTTTAACCGTACGTGCCACTTGCATTCATATCGAAGTAAATCAGACCACTATAGATCCATTTCAGCCATTTAACCTTAAAATCTTGGTTTTTTAGATTTCTTATCCTGAGGAGGGGGAATTCGACCTTCCCCTTGTAAGTTTGCTACATCTTCACTGAAATACTTCAGACTTACAGAAGCGTCCCAAACTCTCTTATAAAAAAATAGCAAAATAAGTCGTTTTGCGTAAAATTGTGATGACGTCAGTACTTGTCTCCTTCCCAGGCCACAAAATTTCTTGCTTTCTTCCATTCCGAAATAATCGATAACTAATAATCGGCAGAATTTTAAGACAATACGCTTACTTCCATTGTAAATATTTTTCACTTTTCCTTAGTTGGAGATAAACCAAGACTATTAATATTTAAACATCAGTGGTCAAACATTCATATCTTTATCTCCGCTACGTTTAGTAGAAGTCATGTTTAAACAACAGATGAATTTGTCACCATTTAGTTTTGCTTGATTGAAATATGCACTCACCCTATTCGGGACTTAGAAGTGTACAAGTGACTGAATGAGACAACGAAAAATAACTCAGTACCGCATAGTACGGGATAGTCTTGATTGATAATTCTGTCTGTCTTTTCAAAGTTCCCACGGGCAGCATTACTCTACTCTTGTTCAATGCACGCTCTAAATATATGCTCTTAAAGCAAAACTCGATTAAATTGTTTAAAGCTTTCTGTCTAGATAAAAAGTACATGGAAAATTTCATGAACATTGTTATTTCTTATAGGAATGTCAGTATTTCGGCTCGTCCAAAATACGGACCAATAAGGTACCAAGTTTATCTACGACTACCGTGGATTGAAATTATTTCATTACAATTCAAAAATAGGATAGATACAGCTGTAACTATGAATTTTCTCACGGTAAAACCGCGTGTTATGTATCCCACCTACAAGCCTACAGCACATCATGACAAACGTCCTATCATAAAAACACGTTTATTGGTTTACAGACTCACATGTTGCTCTGACAGTGAGTATATAGGACATCAACGTAGAGACGGCAGGATAGGATCACACTTGTGGCGGTCGTCATAAGCCAGCATAATAAGTCACCGATAATTTTTCTAGTCGTGTTTGTAAACTATCATCGTATTACCGAAAAGTGACTCGGCAACCGGCCAATATTGTATTAAAACATTTATTAAATAGAATCCTTCAAGGTATTAGTAAAAGCGAGTTTGTCAATTTATCTTGCCGCTCTAGAAAGTGGATTTATCTAAACATAGCAAGCCTGTGCTTTGTCGGCCAAAAGAATTTGTGTAAAACTTCTTCAATAGTATGAATGACCAAAAACGTGTCACTCGTAAAGGTGTTATTTACAGCAATGTGTTTCAATCCTCTCATCGCTTTTCAATTGTACGCGAAATCGTTCTGTCTTTGCACCGGGCGATTGCTATGACCAGTGTCTGGTGAAAACGCTTAGCGATATTAATACGTCACAGTAACACAATTTTCATGCTTTCTGATCATTGACGAAGTCTTTAAAAATTTAGATTTAGAGGCGATGTTGAAACACAGATTTTAAGTGACGTTACTTTGTCCATTGTGTTCTTTTTGCCCTGGCGCGTCAGCAAATAAATATCTACTACTGAGGTTGAAACGCAGATTTCAAAAGGCTACTGTAAATTCGCCAAGGCCGGTCTGATCCTGTAGGTTGTTTTCGTTCAGTTATTTGTGAGAAAGACTATTCGCATTTCTAAGTGTTTTTAAAGAAACATATAAAGCGGCTTTGTCATCAAGAGTTGGATACTTCTCTGGGGACCCAAACTCTGTGTAAAAATATAAAGTGTCCTGGAAAGGCATAAACATTCCCTTCCATTTGCAATAATTTCCAGTCCAGACGAGTCGATTTGGCAATGCAGGGAAGCCGCGGTGTCTGCTTCACAAAATAAAAGAATGCCATAAATATTAATTTGTCCTTCATTAGCCCGTAAGTCATTGAATCAATTGAGTTCTGGCAAATGCGCTAGTTGAGGCAACTAGAATAACCTCCTGCACTGGTGAAGCCATTACACTGTTGAAAGAGCACGAGTTAATAGTTAGGTCTGGGAACTGTCTGCGGACCGGATCGAAAATTGTCAAAAGTATTTGACAGCCCGTATGGTATGCAATCTTTCAAATAACCTGTGTTGCGAACTGAATGAAACAGTCATGCAGGACCCATTTAGCCTCCAGGCATTCTTGTACAAAGATAGATCCTGCAATTATAAGACCTAAACAGGTTTTGTGATAGTTATTACCATTGCTGGCTTCTCCTTTAGAAACTGACGTACGAGTGCTCAAGTGGCTTAGTAAATACAGTAGATACTTGTACCCTTTACGTACCTTTCAAGCACATTGTACACCACTCCAGTGAAGCAAGACTGAGCTATTCAAACACAGTCTCAGTCCCTCCGACGAGCTACTACAGTTACCTCTCCAATTTATCTTACATGCACTTGGTGGGCCCAGTGAAGAGGAGTTCTCAAAGCTTCCCGACTCTAAGACAGAAGAAGGGTGGTTAGCTTTTAAAGCAAGCTTGTACAAACAAGATGGCTACAATCTCCAATACAAACCTCAGATTCTCTATAAGAAAGACACTTTAAGGCATGTATTTTCGGACTGCCTAGGAAAGAGCTGTTAGTAAGCAAGAATGTGATCCTATTTTCACACACTATTATCTTCTGGTTACTCTCAGGTTAAGAAAGAGGTTGTCCTTCTCACACTAAGCGGAAATTGTACCACAAAATGATTTGTCGAGTAGCTAGCGAAACAATCCCAATCTCTGGCAGCAATTTTTGCACCAAAGTACGTCCTTGCCATAAAGTACATCCCAGTGTCACCGCCCTTTCTTGAGTACACACCCCCCTCATAATATAATATTGATGAGCGCCTTCGTAGATAAGGCTTTGGCCCGCTTTAAAACTTACATTTTTATTAGTATTAGGGAGATCCTCTATGTTTTTATCAGATTCTGTTGTGTGCAATGTATTTTCAATAGATGTTACATAGAGCTTCGACCTTCTGTGTGAATATGGTCTCCACTACAAAATCTATTTCTACCACTATCTCTTATTCGTATAGAACCGAAAGTATCCCACATCACATGTAGTACAATAAATTATGGTGTTTTGTAAACGATTGTAGTAACGTAACATTTTGCTCCAAGTTTTTGTACACCAAGGAAGGGAATACATTGGCACTTCTAATCATCTTTTTGAGTTTGACAGTTAAGTTGCACATGGAAGTTTTGTTTTTTTTTCCGGTTATGCTGATGCATATGAACGACAAATTTTGACCTAGCCTTAACACAAAAAATATGTTTATGATATATATCTAAACATATTTTATAACTTTGTTCTTTGAGCAGTAAGGTTCTTACGAAATATCTGAAAGTACCACAGAAATATCCAACAATCCCACCGAGCTTTAAACCCCGAATCTTCAATGCTAGAGCCTATTGCTTTATAATTTTCACAGTTGTCTATATTTTTACGTATAGCTGATCATAAGTTTGCTGAAAAATTAACGTTTAAATTTTGAGGCACATTTTAAAATTTAAATTTGGTGCCAGGTTATCTTCTGGCTTTATGATTAATTACTCAAATTAATAAGCAGTGACCTGCAGTTATCCAACTAGCTTTTGGACTCACTTTAGTAGAACGTGCAAACTGTAATGTTTCCAAGTAATAAGGTTCTCCATTCGATTCCTGTATGACCCCCTGCCCTGCTTTAAATCTAAACTATTGTAGCTTGTAAAGGCAGGTGTTCTTAGTGTCAAATCACACTGATTGTAATTCAAACACAGCATCTGGAAAGTCAATGTTAAATTCCTTTCTTTATGTCCTAGCCAAACATTTGAAAGAAATACTGCCTTATCTTGCAAACAATAGCAGATATAATTCTTATTGCAACCTGCTCGACTTAAGAACTAGATCCCTGTCATTAAAATATTTAATTTGTTTCAGCGAGGTCAAACACACATTACAGCCTCTCTATTGACATCAAAACGAGGTCTTTCTAGCCATCGCTAGTTTTAGTTCTCTATAAGGTAATTCTACGTCATCTCCAATATGAAGTGATTGTAGTAAAAGGTGATGAAAGAGACCTGATATTTCGATGTTGGAAAATTGACATTTTAAAAAGGTACTTGAAGAATAGGAGGTGGCGGCTTTCTGAACACTTCAAATAGTTGAAGTTCAGTGTCATGGGTGCAGAAATACAAGAGCAGAAGAATGGGGAGTCCTCTCCGTGCCCTGAATAGTAAAGATATGACACCCTTTACCAAATAAAGAGTAAATCGTGGAGTGGACTGTATCTTCTTTCCTTCACTAATTAAATTCTTCCATTCAGTTCCTTGGCACGTTTGTCATCATGGTCTCAGTTCAAGATTAGCACTAGTTGAAACGTTTATTAAAAATAATAACTTTCTTCCCCAGTAGACATGATCAGTCTCTTCTTCTACCGTGCGCCTCAGGAATGAATATCAAATGGCTGTTGTCCATTCGTCTTTTCTTTGGACTATGCAGATGTATTAGAAGTATAAAACCACACGCAGATCTATCAATAAGCCCCTTGTACCCTTTCGTAAAGGCAATATAGGCCAACGCGTTGTTTATTTTTAGGCCCTGAAATTAGAAATAGCCTACAACCAATTTTAAAAGCAAGTAGACGTTCGAAGAACTTTAAGCACAAAATAGAAAGAGAATTTTTGCAGAAATTCTCTAAATAAGAGGCAAACCCTTTCATCTACCATTAAATCCCGGTAACGTAGGGGTTTGTTGACTTTTAAAGTGTACCGGCCTCAACTCCTCAGTAAAGAGACAGTAAAGAGTTTATGGAGACAAAATTCCCTGAAACCTTTTACGTGCCATCCCGGCCATTTTAACGCAACTGAGGTCTTCGACTAGTTTTTTAAATTAAGGTATCCAATAAAATTTGCTCGAATCCATTTTTAGCAGACATTTTAAATATTCCTGCACCAAAGCATCAAAGTTTGTTTTTAATCACTTTTGAAAGTTTCAATTTAATTATTGAAATTTATTTGGGGTTTTTTCTATAGAAAACATATACACACGTACATACGTACATGATAATTGCTCGGGAGATCTTCTCAGATAACAGCCGTCCCATGGCCTTCTGTCACATGTATTGCATGGTCTTTCCGTTCGTAACGTCTCAAGTGACTCTTTAGTCTTGTTGCTGACTTGGAGCATAGATGTACATAATCGACGTGCTGCCTGTAGGATTGATGGAATCTCTTTAAGGAGTGTCATGCCTGTGGACTATCATACGTCGTTTAAGACCAGCGGTTGTATTGTCTTAGATGACGTTTACGCTTTTCGTGGTCTAGATGCCTCCACTCATAATCATGACGGTTTTTCTTAATGGCTTTTCGCCACTCGTTCCTATTTAGGGCTACCCCTTCCCATGTATCTACGTCAAACTGTAATTTCTTTAGATGGCAAATTTCCATAAAACAGTTGTTTTGGCAGTCTGTCATCTTCCTTGCGAACACGGTGACACTCCCAACTCAATTGAGTGGATAAGATCATGGAAGCGATGCTTGGACAACCGTCCTTAATAATGACATCTGTGTCTGGTGTCTTGCTTTTTCACTTGATTTTCAGTATGTACACTGAAAATCAAGTGAAAAAGCAAGACACCAGACCGGCGTGCACTGCGTTTCAGACTCTTTTGATTAAAGTGTTAAAGCGGCTTGACATATCTGCTGTGGGCAGTCCATGTTTGCGAGGAGTATAATAGGGTAGTTAGGACACGGGCTTTGTAAACGCTCACCTTGATCTTATTAGTAATGCCACGATCTGTGCATACTCGTTTTTCCAGCTCCCCAAAGTCTACAGGTGCTTTCTGGATGCTCAGATGTATGTCTGCATCTAAGGAGCAATCTCTTGACAACGAACTGCCCAAGTAAGTGAAAGTGCTCTCTATTCCTAATCTAGTTCCTTGGACTGTGCTGTGATGCTTGCCTCAACATATGGTTGACCGGGTGGCTGAGTGAACATTACCTATGCCTTTGATAGACTAGTCTTGAGTTAAAAGGCAGTACACGATGCAGCGAAGGTTGAACATCATTTGTTGAACGTCTTCTTCAGTGTGAGCTAAAAAGTCACCCTCGTCTGCGTAAAGTAACTCTCTGACCAATTCCGGAAATGTTTTAGACTTGCTGTTGAATCTCATAAGACTTTAGAGCTTCCCCGTAGTTCTAAATTGCACCAAATTGCCTTTGTCAAAATCGTGGAATGCATGTGTGAGGAGTATAGCAAAGAAAATAAAAAAGAAGAGAGTTGGAGCTGGGATATCACCTTGCTTTATTCCTTTTTAAATTGGAGTTTCTGCAGAGAGTTGTCCGTTGAAAGCAACCCGAGCTTTCATCTCTTTATGCAGCTGCTTAAACATGTTCACTATCTTTCCGGGAATCATCCATAATGCCTATCTGTTAACTGTGTCAAGAGCTTTCTTAAGATCAACAAAAACTTGGCACACAGTGTTGAACGTACAAGACAAAAGTAACTGAAAACTGCAAGTCAAAAAAGTAAGGCGTTAATGTTCTGTACTTGTAAATGACCTTAGATTGACCTCTCTTTTAGCAGAGTCTTCCGCTTATGAGGGATCAGTTGTGCCTACATAAGATTGCAAACTGTGAGTTCATGTTCTGATCATAGTGATCTCAAATATCATGTATTAAAATGACTTTGCAGAAATTATGGAATACTATGACATCATGTTATTACTTTTAATCGACTCTAATTTTGTATGAAAATGTAGAATTCTTGTAAAGATGTGTCTTCTAGTCAGACGATTCGGAATAAGACAGATCACATCGTATTTGGGTGACTAGTGTAAACTTTGTCTATTTTTCTTCGACGAGTTCCTGTATCTTCATATTCTGACACACGGACACTACAGAATCGTCATCCAGTTTTCAACCTATTAGTAGCTCGTGAATTTGATTTTATCATAATACAAATTAATCGGAGCACGATCAGTACTTTCTGAACTAACCATGATGAAACCTCTTCAATGGCATTCACATGCCATTTTTGATGGAGCCTCGGTTATGATGGAAGTCTTCAAAACTGCGAGGTTTCCATAGGGGACCAGAGGGGGCTACACCCTGGAGAACACAAGAGGTTATACAACTGATAAATTCCAGAAATCTCTTTCTTCAAAAACTAAGGGGAAGTGGAAACATCAGTGACTGGAAATTATATCCCGAATATAGTAACAATGATAACTTGTGCATCAGAAAGAATCAAGTATCTTGTAAGAAAATGCGGATTGAACTGCTGAAAAGTATAATGATCGATCCTAAACACTTTTGGAAGATGTTTAAAAACTGTATCCGTCAACAAGTGGGTCCTCGCTACATTCGAAGTGGACGAGAAGCTTGAGACTAGTAAGGAATAAATTCTCTCTTGTGTACTAATTTTCTAACCTGGGCTCAAATATTATGTAGTAGTCTATCTGTATGCAGTGTTTGTCAAAACAACTGTAACCTAAAGCAAGCGATACCAAGATTTGAATTTCATCTTACTTCTGAGCAAAAACCATTCGGAGGCATTTTGCACAGCTAAAATCGACGAAGACTCCCGGTCATGACCACGTACCTTCGAAAATGTTTAAAGGCAGTGGTGATGCTATTGCAAAGCCCTTAATATACACTATATATTTGTCACTGAAATCTTCTTTAGTTCCTAATAAACTGAAGATTGCTAAAGTTATTTCAGTCATTTCTCTATAGTCCCATATATCAGTACTGTCTGTTTTATCTAAAGTATTCGAAAGATTTGTTTATGAGCAACTAGCTGACTGTCTAGGAAATAAAATATGTTTCCGTCATTTCAGTTTGGTTTTATGTCGTTTCAGAAGAGGATACAAAACCGAGCTTGCCGTTACACTATTCACGGTCAACATTTGTCGTGAAATGGTAAAGAAAAATAAACAAGAGCAGTTTTTTGATTTGCCAAAAGCTTCCGATACTATAGATCATTTGATGATCATGGAAAAACTTACTAATTACGAGATAAAGAGGCCAGAGTGTGGCCAGTTTCAGAGTTATTTAAGTGGATGGCAACAGTTTTTTCAGAGTGGTAATAAAATATCTTCAAGTCGGGTAGACAAATACGGAGTACCTTAAGAGTTTAACCCTTTGGTCATTTTTGTTTCCCATCCACTTTACTGACCTAATTAAAGTTGTAAAAAATGTAACATCCAGATACATGCTGATAGCAATCAACATGTCTTGATGCCATTCAATATATTCACAGCAAAAAAAGAAGAAGAAAGAAAAGGAAAGGATGACGCAAAAAAAACCCAAAAAGAACAAACACCAAAACTTTAGTTGATAAAAGTCGAGATTTACCGGGTTGTGCCAACCGTTAATTCTCCAGCAGAGTATGTAATATGAAGAACGCAAGGCCACGTCAGTAAGTTTACTAAGAGTTTTTCTTATGGCCAATGTCATGTTTTCTTAACAATGTTTCTAAATTTGACAACTTTTTTTTCGAGTAAAAGCCTGGTGTCAATACTTTTAAAGCTAAGACAATAACCTTTTTCTCTTGCTTTTTAATGTCATTTTGAAGATCTCTATATTCATCCTCTTTGTAATCTTTCGAGCAATTCAAATTTGTAAGCAAACTAATAATAACAATGATAATAAAGATGATGATGATATAATAGCACACGGTTCCTGATGCAGTGGCATCCCGAGAGTTTTTGAGCAATTTATGGCTTAGCTAGTTGAACACAGCAGCAATGCAAACTGGCTTAAAGATATTGAGAAGGAATACATCATGCAGATATCACCAAAATCCTAGAAGATGTGAGAAGACAAGTAAGCAAAATACCAAAGTGGAAAGCCCCTGGTTTAAATGGAATACATGGGTTTCGGTTGATAAGATTTGAAAGCCTTCATGGAGATATAGCACGAGAACTAAATAAATGTGCTGTTATTTAATGTGTCTTTTTGGATTGTTGAAAGTCGAACAGTTCGGATTCAAAAGACCAAATAAAAGAAAACATAGTTTTCATGTCTTAATTTGTTATGGAAGTTACTCAAATCCATTATTGCATAGAAATTATACCAAAATCTGGAAAGTCAAAATCTTTTATCTGAAGAGCAAAAGGGCTACAGAAAGAAGGACCAACTAGTAATTGATAAATGTGTAATCCCCAAATGTAAAAGAAGGAAGACCATCTTATGTACGGCCTGGGTTGACTTAATATAGCCGATGATATGGTGACATACAGCTGAATGTTGAAGTCTCTTGAGTATATTGGCGCCTCTACGAATGTCATAAGTCTTTTGAAAAAAGCATCAAAGATTGGCGGACTAACTTGTCTTCTAGTCAATCATCATGCGGTTGGAAAGTGTGACGTCAGGATTTTGAAAATTTTTGAATTACCGGGGAAAACCTCAATTATCATGTTACCCTATTAGTGAGTACGCCAGTGGCCAAAATTGAGAGTGATGCTCTTTTCTAACACGGAGATATCAGGTTTCAAAGGTTTGAATCTCTCTAACAAAACCCTATTATTTAATGCTGATTCCTACCTTAAGGAACCAAGGAATATCAACAGAGTTTGACCAGAGAATATTGAGATTCAAACCACTCTAGTTTAAATACTATGTACACTACAGGTCTGCTACTTTGGAAAACAGCCTATTCAAAGGTTGCCTTTTGATATCTGGAGTCACATCGTACTATTTTTAATTTTTTTGATTTGTGACGTCATCACTTTCCCTCCGCATGAAGTGTTGTGAGTACAAACAGAGGTATCTTCCAAGGTTACTCTTCTTCCTCCTTACTCTTTATCATTTCATAGATTCCTTTCACCAAAATAAAAGAAGGGTACTCTTTTACGAAAGGAAAACTAAAGCTGAACCACTTTCTGTTTATGGACAATTTGAAATTGTATGGAAGTAGTGAGCATGACATTAACTCTCTTTTAAAGTCAACGATAATAATAACAAAGAATATGGGGATGAGGTTTGGTATTGATAAATGTCGTTGTTTGGTCTTTAAAAGGTGAAAAGAATCTAAATGTGAAGGAATAGATCTTGAAGAGGGAGTTGTTATAGATGAAGTTGAAGTAGAGGTCTATTTGGGAATAATAAAAAGAGGTGAAATCTCCCAGGACAAAAAAAAGGAAACAACAAGGAAGGAATACACTAAAAGTGTGAAAGTAGTAATGAAATCTAAACTGAATGGAGGAAATGTTGTAACAGCAATCAATACATGCGCCGTACCAACAATGCGATATGGAGCGGGGATCATTAAGTAGACTGTTGAAGGTCTAAAAACAATTGACAGAAAAAACAGATTGCTGACTATATATGGTGGCATGAACCCAAGGTCTAATGTTGAAAGATCTTATGTTTTATGAATCTTAGGTGAAAGAGGACTAATAAGTGTGAGAGATTGCGTTGAGAAAGAGGTTTTAAGCCATTCGCAATATATTATTAGCAGCTCGGAAAAGTTGGTTTAAGTGGTTCAAGTTAAAGGATGAACTTCAAGTAGAAAGGACAATTGGCAAGTTGACATTAATGGAGCGAAAAAGTACAAGACAATTATAAATGGAGAGAAAAACCACTGCATGGTCAGTTCGTAAAAAAAAAACCCAGAAAAATACAAAAATAAAGAAAGATGGAAATGGCTGAAGAGTTGTGAGCTGAAATGTGAAACTGAGAGTCTAATTTGCGCTACAAAGAGCAGACCTTAAAAACCAATTCAGTTACCTATAGGATTGATAAGACTGGTAACACACCCTAATGCCGACTTCTTTGGGAAAAAACTGAAAGTGTGACCCATCTAATCAGTGTTTACCCTAATTTGGCAAAAAACCGATATCGAAAGCGACACAACAGGCTTGGAAGGAAAGTGCATTGGCTATTATATAAGAAGTACTCTATAAAATGTAATGAAAAATGGTACTTACATGAATCCGAGGCAGTACAGGAATCCGAGGCAGTTCAGGTGCTGGGGAAGGTAAAGCAGATTGGAGGGGAAGTAGGTTGGGTTCAAATTTACGTTTTCACATTCCACTAAAGAGCCTTTTCAAAATCTGTTGTGTGTCTCAATATGCATATTTTGCTGTGAATGTGACACAATGTCTTTCGCCTTCAATTTCAATTTTGATAAAGCTAAAAGGTGGTCACGGAAAAAATGAGAATTTGCAAATTTGGGGGGCCTTGGCCCCCCTGTACCCCTGATTTCCCGTCCCTGTTACTGACTTTTCTTGGCCAGGTGATATGTAAACATTACCACAAAGGCGAGTGAAATAATTGAAAGAGAACTAAGACCTTCCAATAGAAATACAAACACTGTTGTTTAAGCTATTGCATGAGCCCTGGGAACAGCATCTAGAGAGCTTCAGAAACACTTTATAAAGATAGGCATTCCTTTCATAGTCCCCTGCATACAGAAGGCAGCATTGGTAGGATGAGCCATCATTTTTAGAAGACAGCGTCTCAGAGTTCTGGTCGAAGTCAGATGTCAAGTCAGAACCCAATCACGAATGATGAGTAATCATTTTAAAATAATGATAATGTTAACAAGAAGGGTAACCTACGGCCTAGGATGATATGGACTTATGATATAGCAGATTGGACAAGGAGGAGTGTAACGGAGTGCGCAAGGGCGGCAATGGACCGGACCAATGGCGTAGGCGGGTGATGTCGTTAAAGTGCCCCAACAGCCAGCGGCTAAGGGAATGACCTGACCTGACCTTACAACAAGGCTGTATTTTTATTATCGAAAATATCAAAGACTGTAAATTCTGGAAGTCATTACTCACCTATAATATTACCTTCTCAATTCTGAATGATATATTATGCAAAATTTTAAAACCTTCAGGAACTAAAGTGACAATGTCCACCTTGAGCCAGTTGCTGACAAGTTTTTAAAATCCCAATAAAGCAGCTGTAGCATCAACCACTTCCCATTGGGGCCACTTCCTAAAAAGTAGGAAAATAGATGCCATGGACATCTTAACAAATAGCCAAAGAGAGCAGTACCTACACGTCATGCAAAGAAACAAGGTCTATCATTCAAGGGCCAAAGCAAAAGCTGCTGGCTTAAACTTAAATCAGATAGCTTTAAATATCTATGGGTAATCTACGGCAGATAATTTCATTAGCTCTATCTGGGTAAGCTGTATCCTGAAAATAAGGGCATGATACGAAATCCGTAGTTTTAAAGTGTAAATCCAGTGGTCAGATATTTGTTGGTATTTTCTTCATTGTGCTGACCTGGAGAGCCTCCGTCCATTACTTTCGCCGTACGTTGAGTGTACTTCACGTAAAACGGTGTAAAAGACCTCAAAACTGCACTGATGACCGCCGACATGTTTGCCTGGTATTGAATTTCTCTTTCCTGTTCCTGGGGGCTAGTATTTGTGACCACACTTTTTCGCTGTTGTAAGCAATGGGAGGCTCGATCCAGTCTTGTTAGGAGATCAGTGGAGTAACCTAATCGGCGTTTAATAGTTTCTAAATGTCACGGTGCTACAATACCATTTTAACGGAGGACTGGAGCGAAAATATTGAACATCTATAAAATGAAAGAATTATCTATCAATGAGAGTTCTTCTCAATGAAAGACCAGTCAGAAAATTTGAAGTCCCTGATATTCATCTTAGTGTAGTAGATTTGTACAGGACGTTACAATTCAGTACGATGCAGTAATTTTACGAAATTTGAAAGTTCCGTGGTGAACTTTAGCTCTGTTTGTGTGAGTGCTTTTTCTTTAGCCACGCGTCATATCAAAAGAAAATCTTAGCGAATGTATTAGTTTGTAACTCCATTGAAAAGAAGAACTGTATACCTTTTTGTGTAGCCTTGATGATATTGTAAGAATCGTGGCTAAGGAAGTACTTTTTCCTTCTGTGCAGTCATTTTAAATGCGATAGGATGTTTTTCTAGTCGTATAAACCTCGTAGCTATTTCTTGATATCAACTTGACTAAAACTGTTTTGAACAAGCATATACTCAGTCTGGAAGTATGTATAGAATGCATCACATACGCACTTGGCTCTCCTTTCATAACTAGCAAAAAAAGAGACGAAGTGGACATTTTTGGCTCGCACATCATGCCCATTATCGGTACACAGCCTTCAAGAGACCCCTCTGGCGCCCGTTGAACGTAGTTTATGAATATGATGGCAAGACATAACAGAAAAGGGAATAAAAAAAGTTATAACAAATTATTCTGTTTATTTAAGGGTTGCCGGCATTATTTTTCCAAGCTATGAAGCCACAAATTTTGCCCACTATCATGGTCTTTAACAGGATAGCTATTCCAACTAAAACCTGGTACTGGTATTTTATATAGAGGGAACAAAATCAACCTTTACGCACGTAAAAGTTATCCAATTTTTTCCTATTAGGAGATCGAGGTTCTTCCCTTTATTGAAACAAGCCATCAAAACATTTCAGCAAGTATCCTTGGTGTGGCTATACAAAGGAAAATGTATGCTCCTGGCTTACTTTGCTGTTTTAGGTTATTCCCGCCTCAACTTAGCCAATTATAGTTCTCGTCACTACCGGAGAACAACTTGGCACACTCACATATTTTTCTTTTTTTTCTTTTCTTTTATTTTGACATTCCCTCCCCTCTCCCCAGTCGTATGAAAAACAAAAGAAAACTTGAGGAGTATTACATTAAATCCGTAATATGAAGTAAAAAATGTAGTATAGTAGCGTAAAAAACCGTTTATCGACTTGACCCTGTTTGCTACCGAGGAAACTAATGCTGTTTTGGTATGATGGATTCTCCCGTCGATACCGACGTATGACAGCTCAACTATTCGATCAGCTGAGCAACCTACTCTCTAAATTAGAGTGAAAGTCGCTGAGTGTACGACAGTCACCTATACCCTTCACGTGTTCTTCAAGCATGTTCAGCGTGACACTTGTGCAACAAGGCTAGGCTATCCAAATACAGGTACAGTCCATACGACTGGCTTCTTGAGTTTCCGTCTCCCCAATTTGTTTACACTGTCAAAGGTTTCTATAGCGTTCTGGAGCGATTGAGCATGCATTCATTTAAGGTAGCTGCCAGATATTATAATTAAAATGGTGGAAAGTCTCTGTGCAGAAACAGAATTGAATACTGATTTAAATTGCTTTGATAGTGCAGTGCATGTAAGACTTGGGTGCTCCGAAAGCCAGATGAAAAGAAGATAACAGCGTTTGAAAATAAATGTTATCGGAAGATTTTAAGAGTGTCATGGACCCAGCGACGAACAAAATGAGAGCAACATAAATTATCTGTCAGTAAAAACTGACTGGCTACTGCGGTATGTAAAATAACAGAAGGTCATCTACTTTGGTCACATCAAGCGGCTTGATGGGCCAGCAAAGAGGATTACGGAAAAGTACATAGTAGGACGAAGGAGAAGAGGGAGGCCTAAGTGCAAGTGGGAAAGAACGATCTTAGAAGACGTCGGAACAATGAAAGAAGCTGGAAAGAAGGCAATGCAAAGGGACAGGTTTCGTCAAGCCACGGTGGAGGCTACGCTCTGATTAGAGTGCCTTTGATGATGATGAGTGCAGTATAGGGAAAGTGACTATCAGGTCTTGTCCAGCCTGCTTTTCCACTTCAAGTGATCTAGAACTCGAGATACATGTCTCCTCAATTATACATTTGTGGGCGAAAACTTCTTCCGTCTCGCAACCTTCTAATCGGCATATTATCGTTGAACTGCATGGATGCTTTCACTTGGAAAGGTCACTTCAAAAGGAAAGGTAAAATCGATACTGGTACTAGTTTTAATATTGGTCATGATCGTAATTCAAAGCCATGTCGCACTCATTTGCCATGTGTGTTTTACGTATTGAGACGAGGGAACTAGGCGCTTGGCCAGAGAAGGAAAAATTACAGAGGGTAGCCGCATATTTGGAGAGACTCATTCGTCATCGTCCTTATCAAAAAGTCAAGCGATATCAGAATAGCTACGATCTTGCTAAGTTTCTAATAAAAATATCTGAAAATAGCTCACCTGGCAAAATTATTAACAAAAGGAAGAGACGCATATGTAATTCTACACAACTGAAGTCACTTCAGTTTGGGATGCAAGAATTATAATTGAGGACTTTAAAAATACAGCAACAGATGCATTTTCATCAAGATTGCTGCCTTGTGCAAAACAACAACAAGGTGGGGTTTTGATATTATGCCGATGAACGTTAACAGCTAAAGTAAAATTACGATTTTCCATGAAGACAGAAACTGTGTCTTCCATTATGGATAGTCTATATGTTGTGTAGTTGTGCTATTGTCATTGCCACTGACACAAAGGTCTGTAACTAAGCTATAAATTGTATGCTCGCCACGTGTTAGGTGTAGTTGGAAGTAGTTATGAGAGAGTGTGGTTCAGTATTCCCACTCA
>JAAAKL020008782.1:0-15626 GCA_010016065.2 Carybdea cf. marsupialis auct. non (Linnaeus, 1758)
GATGATCATCATCATCATCTTTTTCTTCTTCATCATCTTTATAATCATCTTCATCCTCATCATGACCACCATCACCACCACGATCATCATCACCACCACTATCGTGATCATCATTGTTATCATCACCATCATCACCATTGGTATCCCCCGTCATTTCTTACAATGCTACTTTGCAATTATTGCCGCTTTGGCGTGTTCAAAAAGACGTTCTGAATTCTCAGCGTTGTTACCCATGTTTTTATCGTAAAGTAGACTTTAAAACTATAGAGCGTAAACTTTCAGTTTAAGTTAGCGTTGTCATCCAGACCAAGAAGGGATGGTTCCTTTTAAGTAGATGAAAACTATAGCAAAAATCTCACCAAGAAGAATAGACATTTTTTTCTAAATGCTGACCCCCATTGCGCAATATTCATAACCATCTGGAAACCAATTATGGCACATGAAAGCCGTAATCTGCTTCCACCTTTGACCATTTAATGTTCGAAACCTGAACACTCAATTCGTCTTAGAAATAAAGGTTGCCTATTGAGATGTTTTACAATGTACCTTGTGCTTACTGTACCGTTTATGGATTGATGTAAGCATCTGTTACACCAGTTGATTTTGCCAGGACGACAATTCTTGTTGTCGATAGCAGCTGTCAAAGAGCGATAATGGATTTATGGTATTTGTTAACAATAAATTTATAACCGAACCCTTCTTTTTCTTCTCTAGGAGTGTTCGCCCTTCTTCAAGCTTACGCATTTTTGAAATATATGAGAGATCACATGTCCAGAACAGAGTTTACATTCTTATTCACAATTGCCATTATCGGTTTTGCTGGACTGATATTTCTCGCAGTCATCTTTTTAACTTACGCAGGTGTGTAATTCAACAAGCCGTAATTTGTTAGTTTTCTTTATTCATTAACCTCGTTGGCTATGATTGGAAAAACGATCCAAATGTTCAGTTATAGCATTTTGTTGAGTTGAGAGGATTTCATGTTACAAGTAAAAAGTTCAATGAGAAATGATATATGTCACTGCTGGGATTCGAAATTCAGTCCCCTTCTAACGCATCATGACCAATTAAGTTGCGGGGGAGAGGATTGGAAGCTATTGTTGTAACTAGGGAACATGCTATGTGGAGGTTCACCATAGTTAAGTTGGTAGAGCAACATGCCGCAATAGCATGGTTTAACGTGTTCGAATCTCTTTGGAAAAGTATTTCATTCTCTCGAGGGATTTTTCAGAATTACAGCATTTATTTAACGTGACCTTGTGACTGACTCAACGTATTCCAGGCACAAAATCTAGCGTACAGTGTAAACTGCCTTTAATGGCCACCCAAGAGACTTTGGCCGTTTGTGGAAGCCGCCTGTTTCATACAGGTTTGGTTTAAAAGCGAGAAATCGTTTCTTGATGGCATCGTTTTGTATCCATTGATTATAAGAGTGTCATTTAAGCACCGACGGAAATGCCTTGTTTGATTAATTTATGAACTTTTCTGCAGTTATGTGCATTTAGTTGTCGTTTACTCTAGTGTCTCTGGTAAATTTGGTTAAAATAATAAACTGTTAGACTCAAAGGGAATTGTTAAGTTGGTCCGTATAAAAGTCGACATTGACCAAGTAAGGAATTTATCTGTACAGTTTTAAGAGTATAAGTAAGGTACAGCACTATAAATATTGTAAGGGTTTGTTCATTGGTGATCGCCCTGGACAGGTGAATACCATATAAGTCGTACCATTGGAGACAATGATTTGTAGGAGTTAGAATTGCCGACTAATCAGGACGGCGTGTAGTACGTTGTCAAGTTTTATCACTTGTTTCTCGTGATAGAAAGCAGCGTATGCTTGAGGCAGAGTTTAATTTGAAAAGGTTAAATCCAGTGACAAGCTTTTTGTATCAGAATTCGGACATAGCGACTCTGTGTCAACTCAACGGCCACTTCATGTACAGAAATGCAAAACAGGTTTTAGGGGGCATATCCTGAAAAGGAGAGAGTAGCGGGCCTGCAGTTGGATGTCGAGGCTGATAATGTTAATTTCAAAGAAGCACTTACTAAGTACTGTAAGTAAGTTATTCGATTCACTTGGTATTGTTAGTGCAATCACAGTTGGGCAAAAACTATTTTCCAGGAAGGTGTTTTTTTGGAAGTAAAATTGTAGGGGACATCCCTCTTCAATGTGTTGCTCAACGCTGCTCAAACCGGGACTATAAAGAAGTATTATGAAAAGCATCAGAAGGTATTTTCATTTAGGTGTTACAGACAACTATACAGCAGACAGACAGACAGACAACTACTAGACAGACGCATTAGGTGGTTCTATCTTGGACGAAACGAGGCGATAAAAGTTCTTATGGGACGAAAAGAGAGCATTGTGCAGATGATGATTAGAAGGAAAGTGTATCAATGAGGCGTATGTATGTAACACTTGACTTGTGTTTATTGCTAATTAACACGAACTAGTCGTGTGAAATTTTTATTCTCTGATTTTTTCCTTAATATTCTACATTTCCCCTTACTTTTCTCAGGATACATTGCGCCATGGAGTGGTAGATTTTACTCTCTATTTGACACCGGGTAAGTTCGCAGGTATAAATTGTTACTAGGACATAAATAGCTGTCGTAGCTATTCCTTAGTGAAAGAACTTACTTCAGAACACCATTATTTCTCAAGTGTTGGTAGTACAGAAATGCAAGTCAAATGCCCTCCACTCAGATATTTCGTGAGTATCATGGAAGGTGATACGTGAACCTAACAACCTCTTTACTAGCAACTTGTGGAAATTGAGACCTTAAAGGCTTTGATGTAAAGCTTCCCTCTCAGCCCTTCCCAAGAACCCAGCAAATTGCAGTTTCAGGGTGATTTGTAATCTATTATATAAACTTGTGTAATTGAGTAGTAAAAGATATTCCAAGCCCCCTCCCTGATTTCTCCAAAGCGTGAGACAGTAGAAAATGCCTAAGTATCGCGTTTAAATTAAATTTTGAAGCATGTCGTCTTTTGAAAGCTATACAGCATTACTTCGTATTTGTAGATCTTTTCAACTTTAAACGCACAAACATGCTATCTGTTATTTTTAACTTTACCACGTTTCTTTGTTGTTTGCTAGTTACGCCAAAATTCATATACCCATCATTGCGTCGGTATCAGAACATCAGCCGACAACTTGGGTATCCTTCTTCTTCGATTTACATGTACTGATTTGTGCTTTCCCCTATGGTGTTTGGGTTTGCGTCAAGAATATTAACAACGAACGAGTATTCAGTAAGTATAAACTACGTGTTATCTTGATTCCTAATTTTTCGTGGTTGAATTTTTTTGCTAGTTAGATTATAAACAGTAACTTGAACTAAGGAAGTCAGTCTGATAAAAGCCAGTTATCAAAGGTGGAAGAGCCCGGTTTTCCAGTTAAAATACATTCTTGATTGATGACAAAAACAGTAACATATTTTAAACAACATTTAATAATTACATTCCTTTGTTCAATTTAGAACTTGCGTAGTCAGTTTCTCGTCTTCACAAATTGTCTTTTGTTGAATATTTCCCCCGATCTTATGATCTCTTTTTCGTGTTTTTTTTTGTTTAGTCATACGTTGTTTAAATAATTCGTTTGTGACTTCACTAAGTATAAAGCAATTACCAATTCTAGATGGGGAAATTATTTGATGAACTTCACGATAAACCTGAAGCTGTAGGTGACATGTAGAGAGAAGCAGTTGGTTGGCTCCATGTTTATTACAACGACATAGTAGGTTAGAGGGAAAACTACATACGGAGAGGAGATTCTACTGCGGAGTAAATCTTAGAAAAACTGTGAGAATAATTATCTAGCACTACCTTGCGGATCTCCATAGCAAAATCATACAGGGACGCAGCAGATACTGAAACTTAGTTTCTGACAAGAGGTAGTGAAAGCTTAGGCTGTTAATCTGTAGAAGCAACACAGAAAGCAGCATTTGCATAGGAGGTTGAAATTAAAGAATAACATAATCCAGAGTCTGCTGCATACGTTCGGTCAAATGTTTACTTCCTTGAGCATATTACAGTGACATGTAGGGCTGCCACAATGTGTCTTAAATTGTAAAAACGACTAATGTTGTGTTCCAAATGTAATCAATAAAGCTATCCTGCCATATTCAAACAGAAAATTGAGTGATTTAGCTTGCTTATATTGTAATCTACAAGGATCTGTGTCGGTTTGCTGATTTTCTATATTCTAGTTCGCCTCTCATAAATACAATGATAAGATATCGAATAGATTGTGCTTGTTTTAGGGTAAGTAAAATGAAAAGCGCGGCAATGTCGGCCAGTTCACGTACTCAACTGTTGCCTCAACTGTCGTATAGGCAAGCATGCGGACTAATGACACTCAAACCTTTGAAACATTTTCAGAAGGTGAGATTATATATACACCGAGAGAGAATCGATGTCATGACACTTAAGGAAGCGTCAATTGGATTATAGGATGAGATATATTGTAAAAGAAAAGGTAAGTGGTTTGTGCAGCGAAAATCAAGTCCGTTGGTCATATATCACTTGTGACTAGGCCCATCAAACATGGGCTCACAAGCCTTGTAACAGATCAAACGTACACTCACCTTAACCTTTCGTGAGAAGATGTTACTCAACTTAAAGGCTGCTACAATACAGTGTCTGTGTACCTGGTAACAAAAGTAAATCCATTGTTAATTATAGATGAACATTTGTAAAGTGTTCCTGTGTAAATATGCAATGTAAGTGAACCAGAGTATGCATGGAGTCTTCTATTATATTCAAAACCTTTGAATGTTGAATGCATTTGAGGGATTGCAAATTTCGCACCAAGACTGTACTCTTCAACTACAATTTTAATCATAGTCCTTTAACCTGTCTCTTTTAGTTGTTCTGTACGCTGTGTCTGCCGTTTATTTCGCTGGAGTTATGGTGCGGTTGATGTTAACCCTTACGCCTGTAGTGTGTATTTTAGCCGCCATTACGTTTTCAAGTACACTCGATAACTACTTGAACGAATTGGAAGATACAGAGAAACCAAAAGCGCAGCAGAAGAGCAACGGTAACAGTATTCCGGAGAATGATGGGAGAAGGAAAAAAAGGGATGTGAATGATATGGTTAGTATTGAGCTTTTTAAAATCCTGATCAATTTTCAGTTGCAATATAGTTCTACAGCTCCTATTCTATTCATCTGAGTCAACAAAAGCCCTACATACTCGTATGCTCTTTTTGCGGTCATACCTTCCATGACTCCATGACACTTTGCTTTTCGGTGGAAGACTCTTTTTTCATTTGCTATTTTTTCGCCAGAATGCAATACAACCATAGCTAGCTTTTGTATCCTGTCCACTGGTTACAGTTTGAGACAGTTAGACTAGATTCCCGCGCCTGGTTTCCTAAACACCTATCCTAAGTCGTATTCCCTTCAGGCCGATGTAATTTACACCGAAATGGATTCACATTGATAGTTACATTTTGCTGAGATGTGTTTGTGCTTGGTATTTTATCTATTTGACGATATATTATATGCCAGAAGGAAAGCGATCTGTAAGATTGCTACAATCATGGACAATGAAATAAGAAAGTTTCCCCAACCCCCGTTCCAAAATATTGTTCAGTTTGAAAACGAGCATTTTGAACACTTGTATGTTAGACTTCCCTGCTGCTAAGCGGAGAGGTCTAGAAAACAAATAATACCAGACCTGGACACCCCTTTCATGTGGCAAGTGTCTTGCGTGATTTATTCCATTTTCATCGAAATTTAGTAAAAGTTTAACTTCTATTTGTCCATGATTGTAGATTGCAAAAAGTTCGAGGTCCCCGCAGTGTGATTTGCAAGTCTGCTTTCCGTACCTACCATTACTATATGACGGTGTTGTTGGTCAAGTGAATAATTAACAGCGTTATTTATTCACTTGATCAACATCACTGCCACCCACCAACCTACGTGTCTACCTTCAACCAACCTACGTATCTACCTGCAACCAACCTACATATCTACCTACAACCAACCTACGTATCTACCTACAACCAACCTACGTATCCACCTACAACCAACCTACGCTTTCCCATGGTTGTACCCTTTCCGATACTATTAGTGCCAACTAAGCATTAAAGACCAGTTTGAATTATGCTTGATGACCGTAATGCATGGCAGGAAGCGATCGTGTAGAAATTATCTTATTGAAAAATTGGGTTTATTTTTAATGATGTTTGTAAGATTGTTACTCATTCTGTCATCGGCGTCGATATAGTTGTATGAATCTCACAGTCCTCATGTTAAAGACGGATTGTAAACACCAGATTGCTTCTTTTCGTATTCTCGGAAGTTTAAGTTTAAGATCGAAGGACACCAAGCTTGTGTGGTTCTTATACGTAAAAACCCTTCCCTGTCACCTTCGCTACCCTCCGAAATTCATTAGCCGTTCTTTACCCCTCCCCTTTCATGTGGGTCTGATTCACCATGTTCATGTAATCCAAATATATGAATAATAGAATGGTCTTCAACACTTGCATGTCACACCCAGGAGTTAGTCATAGTTTGCTCTTAATGTACAACATGGGATAACTTGCTGCTGCCCAGATTTTAATAGAATTGACAGATCAACCTCTAAAAGCGGGAAAAGAATGTAGGATAAGAGGCTGTATGTTGAAAGCGGAGAAGTGTTTTTGAACACAATTTTTCCTTTGGCAAAATCCGCAATAAAGACAGAAGAGAAGATTTAAGTCCATTATTGACTTCACACGTCAGATAATGAAACGTAGGAACATCGAACAAAGGGAAGGGTCTGATTGATTGTATGTTTGTGACTAGAAACCAGGAAACACTTGTAATAGCCCATATCCTGTTTGTTTAGCAATGACTTTACAAGTTCAAGAAGTATTTGAATTGTATATTGTAATGAACGTGATTAAAAAGACTCTAAACACAAGCAATATTGAAAAACAGGAGATTGTTAAGGGATGGAAACACGGAAAGAAGTGATTCAAACAAATTTCTAGAGACAGGGAATGCCAATGCTGCTATGGTGCAAATGCACGTATTACTGTTATTTGTGTGGTGATTGGATGCGGTGGTATCAACATCCCCATGTTAATTTTCGGGAAAATTTCCCCACCCTCCTTGTTTAAGCCTCCAGACTCCTCCTTTCCGCCATAAATGACAAGCACTAAAAGACGTCATGCCTTTCATTTTTCGTACTTAAAAACAAGTGTAGCGATGGACTTATTACTTCGCATACACATTTTCTGATAAGCTACTGGTGTGTTACAGACGCCTATATTTTGTATAATTGAAGCAGTTTCCAGGACTGAATTAAGTGATATATCAAAGGATTAGCTTGAAAGCTTAAGTTGTTATATTCAAGAACAGTAGAAATAGATGACATCTTTCACAACTGTGCCTCTTTGTCTCTCGGTGTTTTGCTATTCGTCATTGCTCGTTTGTTTACTTTCAGGCACCCCCGATCAAGTCAAAGTCCAGCTCAAAAACAGAGTCAAAAGAAGCTCCTGAAACGTCATCACTTGGTGCCCAACTGAAGACGATAACTGTATTGCTGATATTGATGATGCTTATGTTGTTTGCAATTCATTGTACTTGGGTTACCAGCAACGCATATTCAAGCCCGTCCATAGTGTTAGCGTCTACCAACTACGACGGGTAAGAAATTGTTTGGTAACATCGACCGTTGATATAAATGCAGATTATACGTTGTACTCGTAAACAAAACTTCAAGTCGTTTATTTCTCGATCTTTCGTGTGAAAGAAACGGGTCGTTGCTTAGGTAACTTTGTAGTACAATATCATCGTGCGACTGTAGCATTGACACATGTGCCTGTAGTACTTGAAGGGGTTTTCTGCTCTTTTTGGGGTGAAAAAAGCGAAATACCCGATGCAGCGTCTGAAACATTTATTACGGATAGGACCATGCACTGGGACGTCAAAAACTGCCAATTTTCAGACCCCTCTGCCCTTCTGGATTCTAAGTGTCCGGGTGATTTCGGAGATCTTTGGGAGATAGGTATAGAGTTCTGTGTTCGTGATATGTTTTCCCCAGTCGATGTTGACCATGTTTTTCAGTTGGTGTGTGTGTGCCGTAAAGTTCCTCGTTGATACTTTGGCCTAACCCACGTTTCGTTGATTTCAAAACGGAGTCAGAGTTGTAATTCTGTCGAGAAATCGTTTGATTCAAAGTTTGATTTAAATCCAGGAAACCTTGTCAGTTAGGATGTCCTTTCATTGATATGTTTGTTTTGGACTAGGGTGGTGCTTCTTATCACCCAAGAGTTTTCTGAGTATTTCATTTTACCACATCTGTTCTGATTTGGTGGGCCTACATTTGGAGGGTGCGTTGATTCCCTGGAAACACTTCGCTACCTCATTAAAGCATGACAATTTTGTTGCCAAGCGGAAAATCCTTGTTTGTCATTTGCCTATGTGGTCATGCGGAATTATCACAAGTAGCTTGTAGCCCTTACAGTGTCATGGGTACAAACAATGCAGGTTTTGAAACTAAAATGAACTTTGTGGGGACTTAACCCCCCCCCCCCCCCCATCCCACTAGCTACGACCATGATACAACTGTAGTGAACGTCATGCTATTTAGCACAAATCTGTGCAGTTGCACGCTTTAGATACGTGCATTTGCATCTGCAATCGATGCTATATGTAAAATACTATTCTGTGGCGGCCCTGTAAACTGAGTGTTGTGGAATGGAGCCCTGGGAGCATCATCTGATGTGCTTACATCACAATATCTTTAGGGTCTTACTTGTTCTTACCAATCTTGCTGTTACAACATAACTAATACGTGTATGTGCATGCATTACAGTATGAGTTTTCTAATTTTGTGTTTGCAGAAGTCGAAATATTCTTGATGATTTTCGGGAAGCTTATTACTGGTTGAGACAAAATACAGATGAAAACAGCAGGTAATATTTCTAATTTATTATCTGTTAATTCTAAAACCAATGTAACAAGGTGAAGTTGTTTTATTCTCATCAAGCGACGTCTTTCTTTCGTTGCTTTGCTGATCAACTATATATACAGCAAACAATGACGCTCGAATATACAAAGGTAAATTAGGAGAACATGAAAATGCTTAAATTGTAATAAAGCGTACAATAAAGTGTATCTCAGGGCGTGACTGGAGAACCCCTAATTTTCTAATAATGTTTCCTACACTTTAAAGTAGTATCAATTTTCCCCTTGGTAGTCACGTATGCTTGAGTCGAAATTTACGGGAAGCTTTATGGCATTGCTACTTCACTTCGTTTGCTAGTACTCCATCGTATCCTGCAAACATTATCTAACAGCAAATTTTGATAACGCGTCAAAATTCTTTTCGTGCCGTTTTACCTTTTAATACTTTGGCATTATCTGTGACCAGATTGCAGTCAGTCTGTTGATCGCCGTTACGACAAGAAAAGTTTCACCCACATGGGCTCTCAAAACATGATGTAAAAATGGAGCTCCTGGTTGAAGTGCAATTCTAGTCCCAGAATAGTTCAGACAAAGGGTTTGAGGGCTCAAAAGTTTGAAGTCCAAGTATCGTGATTGCAAATACCGTAGTGCTCCACTTCTATCTGAGCAAGAAAGTGTTTCAGTCACCCATTCGTATTACCTCACACAACTGTTTGCTGGTTGCTTTTCCATGGACTATGTTGCCATACCAACAGTGGGCCAGAAATAGACATAATATGTTGGTGCAATGCCATATCTCTTAACTGCCCAAGCCTTAGTAACACGGAATATGTGTACGAAAATATGTAGTGTTGATAACATGGATACTTTTATGACCCTGTTCAAGCGAAATTTCCTGCTGAACACCTTACGGAACAGTTTTCGAAAAGCATACCCGAATTTCTGTTTTCAGTTCCGTGAAAATTTGATTGATGTTAGCTGGAGAGATAAAAAGAACCATTAAATCGTTTCAAATCCCCTTTTATGTGATATATATGCGTACTAGCTTGATATTTCATTTTAGAAATCCAGCTGACAACGGACCGTAATAATATATAATAGAGAAAAACTAATTTAACAGTGCTCACACAGTTCACACAGTAGAGGTTGCAGCGGAGTCCCGATGGAGTGAAATCGTCTCCCTCAAGGGAGGAAATAGTGATAATTAGGTCTTTGGTTACGTTGCAACTCACTACTATCATTTGTAGCTTCTAAGGGTTTCAAGCATTGCTTTATGTGAGTGAAGTTAAGTGTAATCAGAATGTGTCTTCAATCTTAAACCTTGTTCAAAACACACCCCCTCCTAAACAAATTTATTCCCCGTTACTGTTTAATCTGATCATTTATTACATTTTTAACTGGTAGTGTTATTGTATCATAAAAATCTGCTTTACTGCCTTTGTGTTAATAAGATTATAACGTGCTTTAGGGTCATGTCATGGTGGGATTATGGTTATCAGATAGCGGGGATGGCTAACAGAACGACGCTAGTGGATAACAATACGTGGAATAACAGTCATATAGCATTGGTAAGTTCGACTTGCATTTGTTTGCAAGCTGCACTTTCTCGTAGCGCTTCTGACGATATCAAGTGTGTAGTAACGCTATGTGGGTTAAAAGATATTACATTTTATAATCATACATCATATGTAGCAATGTTAGTTTTGTAGAGAAATATTTTCACTGTCCTCTTTCACACACACGTCTTGTAAAAGCTACCGTTAAAACTACCGTTTTCAAAAACTTTTAGAAAACCAATTACTCCGGGTCTACCTTTTCAAGAAAGCTTCCGATTTATTTAGCTTTGGATTTGCCTGACACAGAAGGAATGTTGTGTAAAGGGATTTCCTTACGGGAATGTTTATGTCTGCTTACCGTCCTCTTGCATCCCAGTGATTTTCATAAGGGAATTCCATTATGTGTATCTTAAGAAAGGACACCTCAAATTTGTTTTAATTGCTGCAGCTGTTTACATTCACGGAACCCATGCTAAACGTGACCCGGTCATTAGACTTCGAAAATTGTATATATCGGTAACATAAGGACGATAAGCGGTAACCCCCAGAACATGGGCCTGTAGTAGTTATCCGTAGTTTGTAGTTAACAACACATCTACGTTTATTATTATTGTTAGCTTACCTAAACTAAGTATATTGACCTTTGAGCAAGGTATTATTGCTTGTATGGTATTGTCACGACGAGAGAGGCATACAGGCCTTGTGACTTGAGTCGCCTGATGGTCGTACATAAATTCAAGAAGATGTGCCCCTTGGAACATTATTTTGTTAGATCCGGTTGTAACGAAGTATAGTGATAAATATTTGGCAGCAAAAATGTATCGTTTTTTATTCTTTGCTATTGTTCAATTAAAGTTGATTATACCAACTATAGATTTACCAGAACTCTTAGCATACATATTGTTATTATCAGGATTTACTATGTTGATGTTGTTGTTATAATCAACCCGATATTTGTCCGTGGTAGGTTGGAAAGGCGATGTCTTCCAATGAAAGCGCAGCATACAAGATCATGCGTAGCCTGAGCGTTGATTATGTCCTGGTTATTTTTGGTGGAGTTATAGGATATTCGGGCGATGACATCAATAAGTTTCTGTGGATGGTAAGAATTGCTGAAGGAGAACACCCTAAGGATATTAAGGTAAGACTCCAACTTAAAAAATTCTTGTGGCTTTGGAGAGTTGCCTATTTCTGCTGATCCTTAGGAAACACCTTGGTGACTTAACGGTACATTTTAGTTCAAGGCTGCCCACATTACTCTCCTGTTATATATTATATAACTGTAGGCAGGCCCCATAGTATTGGAATCTCTGGCCTTAACAAAGGTGAACCAGTAGTAGTAGTAGTTTCGTATGGTGATCACACCTCAATCTGCGACTCCTTCAGCTATCTCTTATAGGCAGCTCCACACTCCAGCACTGCTGCATATCCTTCCGCTATTGCAGTGTAGGGGCAATGTATGACCAGGTGGTCTGTATCATGGGGTGTGTGGCCTCAATTTGGGCACTCCTGCGTCTCCACCGCCACCCACCTGTGCAAGTTCTGCTGTGTTCTACCGTGCTTGCTTATCAGGCGGTTGGCTGTGGTCCACTGTTTCCTATTTGAACTAGTGATGATGAATAACGTGTTGACGGGTATTTGGCCAACAAGTCATGTTGTGATCGCCATGACACACTTAGTCAACATGCATGACCTAAGCTGGCAATAAACATTTCATATTTGTGCTTATAGCGGGTTGAATTAATGCTGGGTGGAACTGATGTTGTCTTAATGTATGAAAGTTAATATTAAACTTTAAACTTGGTAATTCTTGTTTTTTTATGTTCAAAAATTTTCTAGATAAACAAAGTGATCAATAGATGTAGATCGAGCCTGCAATCTTTGGCGGTCTTACCTACGGAAGACCTGGTTACTGCCTGGCTGGGTCAAATGTGAACTGATGGTGAGGAGGGCCTTGGTCAGTCTACATCAAGATAGTGTCAAATCTCGCAGTCAAATACTTCTTCTACCATTGATTTGTCATGAAATCAGGTGTATCAGATCTCACTATGGCCTCGTTTCCAGTTCAGGCCATTGAATCCTAACTATCGACGTGTGGATTCACCTTGCTTTTGATTCTTTGTCGTACTTTATTGCTTTAACTATAATCTCTTAAGTTAAAGGTACTGAATAAACATGTTATGAGCCTGGTGGTATTATAGGACCCCAAACTCGGGGTTAGCTCTCAGAAAGACTTCCATAAGCAATCATTTAATGCTGGGATATGTACTGTGCCATGTCGTGTGTGATTGGGTTACCATTTTTGAATATGACCGAGACCACAACTAGAGCATAACCTTAACTGATGTTCATTGTATGGTCACTTAGGTGTATGGTTTGGCTCTTGTCCCTATAATAGGTATAGGGGGCCCTATAGTGGTTATCTACTCATCCTCAGTCCCATTATGGCAATTAGCAGTAAACAGTCGTATTGTAAATGGTAACTCAATGAGACGTCTCTCCATCTCATTGTTTTGTCCGTGGTAACTTAGTGGTACCCCAGTTAAATTTGTGTCCCGTTATATTTTCACCCTCAGAGAGTGAAGGCAATCTAGATACTTGCACCAAAGTCGGTGGTTTCTCTGTCCGTGGTGAGCCCCTTTTAATCCTTAATGCCCATTTAGTCCATGTTCATAGACTTCCCACGTGAATCCTGCTTTGTCACTTGCTCGTCAAGACGATGTTGAAATCAAGATCAATTCTTGTTATGTCTCGGGCTTTTACCTCCTACACTCTGTTCGCTACATTTGGCTGTTCTCCATCCCAACTGGATGTTTTGTGGTAGAAAGAGCTCTTACTCTGCATCTGTCAGCCAACACCTTTTCTTTGCAAAGACATGAGCATCCATCATCGGGTAAACCATTCTCTTGACCCCTGTACTGCTGGAGTCAACAATTTTCAGTGTCACAATGTTTATCAGAAGATTAAAGAGAATACCTGTTAGTGACCATATAGAAATTCTTATACCTTGGATTCTCATTCTTATCTGTAGTGCAAACATATATTCACTAACTGACTATGTTCTACTTGATCGTTATGATCATGCCATGATTACGGTCACTGTCATTTGCTTTGCGAGGTAGTGGGCTATGATCATCTGCGTGAATCCAGTATGGTGGGATACGCCTCTGGAGTTCTTGCGGGTAATTTCGTGGAATGTCATTTTCAGACTTTTGTGCCAAGTAGAAAGTTCTTTTCCAAGCCACGTTCGTCTCATTAGTTCGTTTACATGCTGCACAATGCAAAGCATTTGCGCAGTGTGTAAATCATGGGAGACAGTTGTCTTAACAACACCCTTACCGCAGAGGTATCGTACGCCATGCATTAGTTCCTTGAAATTCCCCGGCCCTGATGCTTTTGCTAGCTCTTGGACGGCAAGACTTTGCCCTAATATCAGAAGTGACCGTTAAGGGTTATCAGCGCAAGAAAATCATTTGTCTGCGAATTTAAGAAAGCATGTTTTTTTGTACTAGTATCGAATTTTATTTTCTTTCTCATACAGGAGTCTGACTACTTTACTCCTCAAGGAGAGTTCCGCGTCGACAGGGAAGGTTCTCCAACACTCCTCAATTGCTTAATGTATAAATTATGCTATTATAGATTTGGGGAAATGCAGGTAGGTAATAGTTAATCAAATAATCTGTTTATGTGGTTTTCATGTATAGAAAGTTCGTTAAGTAAAGTATTCTAAAAGCAAAATTTCCCCCCACGCTTCGCGTATTCCTTTGCCAGGCATTTATAAGTGCCCTCTTATTCCAATCTCCTCTGCTTATCTGGGAGACCGCAATATTCCATGGGCTTGGAATGGAGAAAAGGGTTCTATTGGCTTTTACGTACATCACCACACCTAACGAAAGGGGGTTTTTTTGTTTCATCCCACTTGGACATTACCTTGTCTTTTTTTATAGCAATTGCACGTAATGACAATGCTATAACACCTGCTCAGTTAGAATAATACGAGATTGATAAAGAAGGATGGTATCATGTCAACTATATGCCCATGAAAGGTTAAGGGTAAACATTTGGATTTGGTGGCTAACTAGGAGCTTAACTGTGATAACTTCGGAATAGAAGCAGCCCTAACCTGAACCATACTTTCCAGCCGATGCCTTTGCTGTAGATATTGCCATTTAAACAATCCTGTTTATTTTCTTCGTTTTCCCCTATTATAGCTCGACTTTCGCGCTCCGTCAGGATATGATAGAACTCGAAATGCCGAAATCGGAAACAAGGACGTCAAGTTAACGCATTTAGAAGAGGCTTACACAACCGAACATTGGCTTGTAAGGATATACAAGTGAGTGCCCAAATATATATAGTAGTCGGCTTCAATTTTCGATAGAGCCTAGCTTATATTATCAGTAGTTTCTTTAGTTACTCAGGAAAGTTTTCCAGATCTCTCCCACGAATGCTGAAACGCTACAACCTTCCGCACTAAATTATTTTTATTTGAAAGAATGAAGGCGGCATACGTTACATGCCCGACAACACAGTAGACTTTACATTACTTTAAGGCAGCGGTTCTAAGGTTACAGGTATCAAAACACTCATTTGTACATTTTGATACACATAGCAATATACACTGCCATGGGCTGCAACAAGCAAGACACAGTTACTGTTTGAAGGTCGTGCGTGGATGGAAGAAGTTATTAAAAGTATTGAACCTTTTTTCTCGCTTTGCAACTTTTTTTTCTGAAACTCTTGTGCGTGAGCGTCATGTGTTAAGAACTACACCCATTTCCCTCTTGAGATGCTTTGTATGGTGTATGTTACCGTTAATCATTGAGACGGTACGCGGTTAGAAGATACTACTACTCTAAGGACTTGATTAATGATATTGTTCATCATTTCCCAACTCAATTCACTGATGTATTATCATGTTTTTGTGCACTGTACGTTATAAGTGAAATACATGAAAAGTTCTGCGTAGGTGCTTCAATTGTGTGACTTTTTAGTTACAACCATTTAGTGCCCTTATCCTTTCACTCTAATTGTAAATTGTTATTTCAAGCATATATAATTTGGATCTTTGATGGTTATTCTTTCCAGACGGGAAGAACACGTAACTGATTTTAACTACAGACCGAGGGATCCACAGGAGGTTCATGATGTTTATTGCAATTATTT
>JAAAKL020008783.1:152-15626 GCA_010016065.2 Carybdea cf. marsupialis auct. non (Linnaeus, 1758)
ACATGAATGAAATAAAGCATCTGTAGACATGAATATAATAAAGTATCTGTAAGCATGAATAAAATAAAGCATCTGTAAACATGAATGAAATAAAGCATCTGTAAACATGAATGAAATAAAGCATCTGTAGACATGAATATAATAAAGTATCTGTAAGCATGAATAAAATAAAGCATCTGTAGACATGAATGTAATAAAGTATCTGTAAGCATGAATATAATAAAGCATCTGTAAACATGAATGAAATAAAGCATCTGTAAACATGAATGAAATAAAGCATCTGTAAACATGAATGAAATAAAGCATCTGTAAACATGAATGAAATAAAGCATCTGTAAACATGGTTGTGATATAAAGGCTATCGGTTGGGAAGGCATCGGGAGACCACCCTTTTAATTGTGCTCTCTCCCCAGGACATTGCTCACTCTGGCTGAGCAATAGCCTACGTTCGAAATCGAGTATGCCACAAAAATAAAGCTATATTAACACCTTGTATTAGAGTTTTCTCCCACAGATCCTTACTTACCCAAAGCAAGCCAATGAGATACCCATCTTGTACTATCATGTATACAGATGATTAGTTTCGTATCAAAGGAAAGCTTAGATCCAAGCTTAATAGCAAGAAGACTTTTTTTGCTGATGGAAAAAAATGTTCTAGCGGACACAGATTGTTCACGATACCAGATAGGCAGTAACAATTCTGATTGGCTCTTTCAAAACACAAGCACCCTTTCATTTTGGTTTCAGCGTTTCGGTCTCATATATTTAGGTCTTATAGGACACGTTTTCGGTCTTTCATGCTATGGAGAAACGCGTAAATTGTAGCCAAATAGGACCAAAACAATCAGAATGAAACTGATAAGAACCAAACATAAAGACCGAAACAAACAGCTTCACTTCTTATCAACTTTCTTGTTTTATTTTCGCAACCCACCCTGACGATTTGTTCTCTGTATAGAATAAAGGCAAAATAGAATTTTTTGCTATTTCTCGCTATTTTAATGCATACTTTGTCTGTTTCTAAAGATAACACCAGCAACTGAATTCTGGTCCGTTTCCAGTAAACTTGCATTTGCGTCGGCCACCAACCAAGTCGGTCATCCTTCCGGAATGGGCAAATGGGAACCAGTTCATAATGGGGTCAAATTGTGGAAACACAAGGAAGAGGAGTGGCACCTCTCTGGGTTTAAATTTAAATATCAGAACTGTTGCCATCAGTATTTTCAGTTCATATTAGCGTAACTATAGTGATCAACAGATTTTAAAATCAGAACTGTTGCCATAACCATTTTCAGTTCATGACAGAGTTTTGTAGATTCTCCGAATAGATTGACAAGTTTCCTTTATCATCCATGTGGAACCCCCTTGTCATCCTGTTAATCGATACTAAGTTCTACATCGGCGATGAAAGACTAACCAAACATGGCATCTCCATTTGGTCTACTAAATCCAGCGCTAGAAGAAAATTCACATCCCACTGTTCACTATTCACATACAACTATGACATCCTTTGCGCATATTGTGAAAGGAAAGGGCAGAATAGTTCCATGCAGTCCTAGCGTAATCCCAATCATAACAGTCTTCTACGATGACATTTACGATGGTAATTATTTTTTGTTGGGCTCATTAAGCCGGCCTCCAGGCTGGACACGACCCTTGAACGATCACTCATTATCAAATGATGACCCTTGTTAAAATTTGTTCCTCTAACGACACTGACTGAAATAACTGACCTCTCGTGATTCTGAAGTGATAAAGATCTGACCTATTTAAATTTTGAACAACTTCATGCTATTAAATGTGCCACCGCTCTCAAAGACTGTTTAACAAGATTGTTGATTGGACAAAGGGCGGAACCTATTGAAGACCGAAATGCATTAAATATCAAAGCAGTCTTCGAAGAGGCGGAATGAAAAATCTCTGTAGCTACATGAATTATTAATACAAGATCCCACCAAAGAAGGAATGTTAGAGCTGCAATCTGATAAAAGTGATGGTAAAACTGTATCATGGTTGAATCTATTTACGGCGGCTCCTTGTAAAGTTTGATTCTAGACTGCAGAAAACAAATACGTCATCAGTGATGTTGAAAGTAAATACTGAATTAGTAAGTCTGATAGTTCACACTTATCTTTGACATAAAGAGGTGTTGATTTGTTGAAAAAAAACTCCGATGGTGGTTATACGTGTTTATCACAAGAAAAGCGTTCGAAAGTATAGTCTTAGACTTCACGCTGTTACGCTGTTATAGACGCCATTGCAACAGACACGAACCTTTATGACGTCAGATTGGCTAAAATGCCTAGTTTAAGCACTATCTCGGTTCAACGAGATTTTGTTTTCCAGGCCTTTCTACATTCATGTGCAATGAAACTGTCTCCTTATCCCTTCTTGCCTTAGTAATTTCTACTTAGGGTTGTTCAGTGTCGTCACCGGATTCTCTGAAGTTGTGAAATTATTTTTTTCGCAACTTTTGCAAATTGTCTTCCCGCAGCTTTTAGTATTTTAGACAATTGCAAATTCCAATTCGTGAAACTTTCGCCCCCCTCCCCCCCAGCACGTTTTGGTTGCCCCCTTCGTGGACAATTTGATAATAATAGATAACAATAACAGTTATCTACTCATAACTGCGTTTTTAATTTTAGAGAAAGTAATAAAAAGATTACCCGAACTGCACTCATAGGAACAGATCCTTATCATCATAACAAATAAAACATTTCAAAACAAGGTAATACTTTCTGAATCAACAAGGTTTCATGGCCAGTAATGCGCATGTCATTTCTAGCCATTCATAATAATGGCAATGTTGGAGCTGTTTGTATTTGTATTTCACTCGGTTCTCCATTTCCCTTCTTCAGCGTTAGACTACGAGATGTAATTTAGAGATGGCACAATGGACCAACAAGGCCCAGCCGAGAGAATCATAGCGATCTGTTTCTACAGAGGATTTCATATTGGCATAAATTTCCATAAGAGACGACAGATCACCGGGACAAATGCAGCATGCCTGCTTGGAGTCAATCAAATACGTTAAAAGGAGAAGCTCAGTTTCAACCACCACCTTAGGGTGGCCAACGCACTGACATGGAAAACATCCTAATGAGTAGAACGGTAATAAAGAACACAGATGCCTTCCTTTACTTAGATAGTGTTTCAACTAAAACTGGCTCATTGGACCTAGAAGGTCATAGGAGAATTCATGCAACCACTAACGCTTTATTGCTTTGCATAAACGTCTCTGATTAAACCATGACATCAAAATGAAGACTCAACTCAATGTGTACAACAAAATATCTGTAGAGAGAATATGATCCTTCATTGGAGGCAAATCGAAACATTGAAAATTCAGTTAAGACACCTTCGTCATCTTCAAAGACGCGTGCGATCAACAAGTGCCATTATTCCTGTTCTTCTCTATGACTTAGAGTCTTGGATCCTATCTGCCAGAGACCTGCAGAGATTATAGGTAGCCCAAACACAGTCGTTACAGTGCATCCGGGGTGCCACACTGAAAGACCATATGAGAAGTGCAAATCTTTGCATGCACAGTTGTCAGCAACCTCAGGTACATCTCATGGTCACCAGGAGTAGATTACGTTGGTTTGGTCATGTTTGTCGTATGGAAGATACAAGAGTGTTTGTAACTCCCTGTGTTTTTACTAGTAGTTCTTTTGTTAGTCCAAGTCGTAACCATTTCCCATTACTATTCCCGTGAGGTTCAATTCAAGTTAATGACGATCATGTGAGCATCTGACCGCGTTTTGAGTTTCATAGACTCTAAATATTCTTGTCAGTTAGTTTTTGGTCGTCGTGGTAAAAAGATCAAATAATAAGAAGGCAAGAGGTATGCACAATTTGTATATATATTTTACCTTTTATTAGCCATGTATTGACTATGCTTAATGTTGTTGTTGTTAAGTAGAATATTAATTTGTTCTCACATTTTTACCTTTGTAGATTTAAATCGAGCTACGAGTTACGCAATGTGCAACGAGTCGTTTATTGAGTTAGTTGTATTGAGAGGTGCCAGTACATATCTTCAGTTTCAGTCTGGTTTTTTTGTGGTTGACGCTCATAGCTGCTCGCATGTTAACCTTGTTTCCTACACATGTTCATGTTCGTGCCACGGAGGTTTAGACGACCATACCCATGGAAGTTCAGAGTGGGCCTTACAGTGTTAAAGGAAATCTTATGGAGTACACGCCCTACCGGATAGAAATTCCCACCAAGAGCTCCACGTCTGAGCTGGAGGAAGGCAGTGGAAGACGATTTAAAGGCTGGGGGGTTACAAGACGTCTATACAGGGATCCAGTTGCGGAAGCCTCGAGAATGGCTGCTGACAAGCTACAGTGGAGGGGTTTTGTAAGAGACACTACATCTTTCACCCGACACAATCGTCAGCAATTTCTGAAATAAGTAGGGGCCTACAAGTAAGCACAAGTAATCAACTTCGAACAAAATGCCAAGAAATGTTGAAAAGAGCTGAACCTTACAGTGTTGAAGCCCTTCTGACAGCCTAACAACTCAAATTTGCAAACCATGGAAGGGGATAGGATACTAAACTGACGAGTACCCCAAACTATGACGTTTGGAAAATTTTCACTGGGAATGCAAAAAAGAAGTAGTCAGTAACTCTGATACAGAGACTTCCTTAAAATACACATGAAGAATGGTGGTTTGGACCATTCGATATTAGAGAAAGGTGCACTTGATAGAAAAAGACGTAGTGAGAGTCTTTCATCCATCCTACAGGAGAAATTAAAAATAGACGCCCAGCTACGTATCATAGACTACATGAATTAAGGCACACCTGGCCAACTACTACACAGCATCTATATAAAAACTGTGGTTACTTCTGCCGTTAAAAAGCGGAATTGGAAGCATACAGCAGGGTAGTTGTACTTGAAAAAAAGTAAAATGTTCTTACAAAAAAAAGAAAACCACAAAACTATAAACTACTCCTCGCATTGCAAGCCATTATCGGAACGATGGACGGCCGAAGAGAGGAGAGAGAGATTGTATTAGCATTTTTTAAAGTTACCTTGCCTTAAAATCCATCTTTACTTTAATTGTAATTTGCAACAAGTGCAAGTTCGGAATTTTGATCTCTAGTAACTGTTAAATAGTTTGTAACTTCTCGTTCGGTAACGTTTATCAATTCCCTTTTCGCAACTTGCTGTCACCACAACAAATACTTTTTTCCTTCTTACGAAAAAATCGCAACTTACTAACTTTTCCTTCCTCATTATTTGCTTATCTTAAAGTAAGAAGGCTCTTTAATAAAACAGAAACGCAAGAACGGTTTCATCGGTTAGCAGCTATAAAAAAAATAATTAGAGAAGAGGATGTTATTGCAGATGGGAATATCTGATGAGTAGAAATAGAAGCATTATTAGTGAGGTAAAATGCAGATTGTGAAGAATTGTGACAAAGAAAAGCTTGCAATCTATGATCAAATGCTGGTTGTGAAGGAACGGCAAAGTAAGAAATGTAAATGTAGTAATGGAAGGATAGATAGGAAGGAAGATCCTAGAAGAGAGCGTTAGAACGTCAGGAACACATAAAGTGGGAAGGAAAAGATAAACAGAGTACAATCTTGAAAGTCCTGCTAATGTTCAAAAATCTGAATTAAGAGGGTTAATGGAAGGAGGATGAAGTAAAGTTATATGAAAACTATCGTCAACAGGCAATTTCAACCCAAGGTAATGATGGATCGAAAACAAGAATCAGTCTTGAACGGCACTTCAAAGAGTTTTATGTATGGGCAACGTAGCCTTCCTTCACTCTAAAGAAGGCAAGCTTGACTAGCCCTAGTATAAGTTTATTTGTATAAAATACTGAAATGCTGAAAGGAAAAGCATTTAAAAATGCATAACAGAGGTTACCGCTTTTTAGAAGGGTAGTGACGTAATAGTTGCCCACGATTTGAATTCTCCATACGTTTCACTTTTCTCTCATTTAAAACTTTGAAAATTTATGTTGTTTTTATATGTTTTGACACTTTAAATCCATCAAATACCTCTTGCAACGAAGAAAATCAAGTATATTTTGAACTTTAAACACTCCGCAAAAACTTGCAACACCAACCATGTTTAATGACGTCATAATACATTTACATAACGTCATGATATTTAGTTTATGTTTTAATCTCTTGTACATTACTTTCAGCTATGTTTGGTCATAAAACAGAAAGACGAAGTGCTGGTGGAACAGTTGAGAGAGATGATTACACTATTGCACACTGAAGGATCAAAGACCTCAGTTTTACTGGTGTTGATGGAAATGCTGCTGAAGGAAGCTTGCTGTTGAGAGAGAAATGCAAAAAAATGACTTTCGATTTATAACTTTCAGCATTTTGGCTCTAATTTAATCACTGCTCATTCAGCGTATTTGACTATGTGTGCTCTTTATTGAACCTTCAATAAGCGACCAAAAATTACATTTAATCTGTTCGCGAAGCAGATCATACTGAAAGAAAAGTTCAAAGGATCACGTGATCTATCGAGACAGATCTGCAGTGTCATTTGGAGGTATATTGGAAGCTCTTTAGCCACTTTCTCGACTTTAGCATTGAATCAGATATCCAACACAGCAGTTACATGCCACGTTCTGCAGCTTGGAGTTTTTACTCGCATTAACAAGTGTTAGTTTTGCAAAACCGTAAACAAGAATATACTCCATTCATGTGATCGTGTTACACGATGAGCGAGCACTGCCACATTAATATCTCATCGTTACCTAACTCATAGGCTTCTTGTAGTGTCTTCTCAGCATTTCCTGTCTTCTAATTCCCCATCCCAAAGGAGGCATATCCTCCTTAGTTCGGAAATGCTAGTTTAGACTGAGATTAGCCACGAAAAAACCCCTGTACAATTAGGAGTCTCAGGAATTTCACCAAAGGCTGGCTAGGAAGAAAGATAAATACAGTAACAGCGTACTGCCAATTACCAGATGGCCTTATTGATGTGCAAATAAACAGTTTCAAAAGATAGAATCTAGAATGCTACGTCTGCTTTGGCTTATACATGTACTGCTGTTGCATTTCCTACTAATCTGAGATATTCCTATTTATCTAGTATCAACATTGCTAGAATAACTAAAGCAACAAGAAATGTACACAAACAACATGTTATCTTCACTGCGCAAGCCCTAATATTGTTTTTGCCCTACATTTAAAACAGTCACACAAAAATCTTGAACGTATAAAGATAGGCATTTGATTCTAGCAACCAAGTAGTCGAGCTTTCTGACGTAGCTACCAATATCAATTGTGCTCAACTCCGAAATCAGGTTTTATTTCTTCATGAAATTACTGAGAATTTCCATAAGTACAGACGACATCAAATAGTTTAATATCGTCACTACATTACTAACGACAGTTATTAGTGCAATATGTTATCTTATGTCTTAGCACAAAGGTTGTTATTCATAAATTCAAGCTATTGCAATGACCTTGATTATAAATAAAAACCCAGATTACCAAGGTGATGTACGTGTCAATAGCAGATACAAGAATAACGTATATTGTCCATCTACCTTATTCTTACGTTTTCTCCATTTAGACTGATATACATTATGCCATATTTTTGAGTGCTCACCTTAAACGTTTGAATTTTGCTCAAGTGAGTTTAATATCCAGCTTCAATCGTCATTTTTCATTAGTTTATTGACTGATATAGATTTGCTATTCCTAAGTAAAGTCCTGAGTATTCTTTGGCAGCTTTTGGTAAAGATTGCAAGGGTAGTTTTTATTAGCTACTTCCTAGCGAGTCCTCTGTAGTGTCTGCAATCCAGAAATTTTTGGCTGTCTTTGGCGGTTAACAGTTGAGGAAAACTTTATCGTGGTTAACGTCTACCTTGGAGATACTGTATTTTACGCTCTGAATACAAGAGTCAATGAACTTTGTCACTTTGACTGTAACTTAAATTACTCCTGATAACCTTTACCAAATATCAAGAGATTTGTGGCAAAAAAGAAAAAAAATTCCACTGTTCAACACTAGTTTAAATAATCTACGCGCTGATTCATAAACAACAAAGATGACGTCAGAATTTGCTGGCGATCATACAGAAAGTTGATCTCCCTGGCTAATTGAAGAGATTTATTGACGTAATTAACTTTCATAGGAAGCATGCGTACATGGTTAGAGGTGAACCTTGGTCCCCTTGCGGCGAAAACTCTTCTCATGCCATTTTGTTCCAAAACAGCATTTATTGTTACTCTATAATGGCCAGTATTTCCCCAACTTTGATGACAATGGCGAGTGTTCAGCTTGCGCAATACGACCATCATGCAATACGTCTTTACTGAAAACACCAATGTTCTGCGCCATTCCGAATTTTTCTTTTCTGCATTATTGATTGAGATGCTGTACTCCAACCATCGGCATGCCTGACGGTTGGCAAATTTGATTTTGTAAATTTATTTATGACATCTTACTACAGCGTTTAGACCTCTGAATAATGAATTGATAATGCAGAACAAAGAACATAACAACTGTTTAACATTAGGAAGCCAATTTTGCCATCTACAGTATATACATATTTTCTTATTTTAAAGAGATACTAGAAAAGTGTCAAAATGTCACCATTGGGATTCGAACTCGGGAAACATGCAACAAATAAGCAAACGTCCACTTCGTGTTCACATGTTTTACAGGCGAGGTGAAAGCAAGAGCAGCATTACTTAGTGACACGTACCGTCTCCAATTATTGATCTTATTGTTATGGATTTAATGTGTTTCTTTCAATGCTCAACGTGGAGGTAACGTGGCCAAGCGATAAAGGCATTGGGCTCATGAAATTAATAGTTTTAGGTTCGTATCTCGCTCGGGATTTTGGATTCATGATTAAAGGGCTATAAGTTTGAATCCCTATGTCACTTGTATGATGTTGTTTCTTGTTGCTAGGCACTTCACTTTCACTTTCTACCACGTGGCTAAAACTGACAACAATCTATAGTAACAATCTGCTACTTGTAACAAACATTGTTGGGTCATCTTTGCAAAGACGTATTTCCACCCAGAGATTTGTGCACACAATAACAAAAAAATGGCCACCAATTTCTACTTTTATCTTCATTTCTATGATATTTTTGAATATGTTGAGGAGATTTTCGTGGAAATAAATGAAGGGAAAGTACCAATAGTAGAGGTGGGGAACAAATAAGTTTTATAACAGAAGGTCAGCTCGGTAGTGCAAAGAATGATGGTGTTAGTGTAACCAAAGATGAAAAATGGATCGGATTTTATACGGTTGCTGCTAATTTGGACACAAAACTAGTGTTTCTGGTAGTTGAAACTTCAGAACGCCCAGATCTCGTAGTATGGAATATAAAAAAGAAGCACATCATTTTGTCAGCGCTAAAAATACCCCGGGAAATTGATGTATAAGATGCCGAGATGTGAAAAGGTGTGAAGAACTTATTGATGCCTGTAAAGAGAAGGGATGAAATACTAAATGTTATCATCTTACCGTTGGATGCCGCGGCTATGTAGATCAGGGTTGAGAGAATTTCGAGAGAGATTCTGAATGCAAACAAATGACCTGAAGCAGATGATAAAATAACTGCAACAAGAAGCCAAGAAAGCATCATTATTCATTTGATTGAAAAGATATGGTGGTCATTGGCTAGAAGCTTCAAGACATTGCAGTGTATTATCAAAACTGATGCCAACTGTTAATATGTAGCACACCAATCATCATCAGAGTAAGAAGCCTACGCATGGAAGGGACTGGCCACAGCACTATACTATAAAGGGCCTAAAATCGTGTGCTTTGATTTCCTCCTGACGACTTCATCATTGCTCTGGACCCATTACAGAGCTGTTGATGGTAGAAGGCAACAATGTTGAGTACTTTTCTTTTCCCCACGAGAAAATTAGCAAATCTCAAAGACATTTAAAATATAGATGGCTTTGTATAAGTGCTACAAAACTTTATTAAAGTCCATAGAAAACCATTCATTTTGGCTAAGTTACAAGCAGACGATATTTTCTACTCTAGTAACATTTTTTAACCCTATGAAATAGTAACCAGAATGAAAGTTATACGGCATCCCTTGGAGAAATAGTAGAGTCACCGAATTCGCTGGTAGCTTACGAGTTTATCATTAAATGTTACGACCAGAATTGATTAGACCGCATATCACCTTTCGTAAGGAAGCTCTCAAGCGACGTTAGGTTTGAAATAAGAGGCCCAAGCCTTAAACATCCGCACTATTATACTTTTTGTGATCCTTCACTCAATACAAGGCAGGGTTGCCACTTCAAGGTATTGAGTTACTTTGAAAGAAGTAGAAATAAAAGTAAACAGAATAATAGAATTACAGACAAAAAAATTGAAGATTTCCAAGATGGCGATTGACATTAGATTTAAAAGTGTCAAGATCATAAGTAGGGGGAAAGCAGTCTGAAGACAGAGATTTCCATATCTTGGCAGTCCTAGGGAAGAAACTGTTTAGGAATACAAACAGAAAATGTCATGCAGAGATGCAGCATACCGAGTGGACCTTAACCTGATGAGGGGAAGAGGAACCAACTCAGTCAACTCAAAAGAACACATACATAAGTAGTACCTGTAGAAAAGACTTAGAGATACAATATCTTTCCGGTGAGACAAGGGTTGAAGTGTGTGGGCTGGTTCAGGGCCAACCGCAAGTTTTTGGAGCCGATGAAATATGTTGAGATAACACATTGGTACACCATCCCAAAGATGACATCAATACTGCATGAAAGGCTGATCACTACCTTATAAAGATACAACACAACGTCAGGTGACAGAAAGATCATACATCGCCTTTTTGAGACAGAATTAGCTAGCAAAGGTCTATAGATCATTGAAAGGGACGTATCTTAAAATTTGATATCTACCCCTTTCTTGTCACATGACTTGTAAAGTAGAACACATTTCCAAAGTTAGATCTAATTTATTTGAAGGAACCCGACATCTCACAGGTTTTCTTGATCCATCCAAATGTGAACAGTTGGCGAGATGTTCGCAAACAGCTTCTCTCTGTTTTCTATTCCTGCAGATGATCTTGTTTGCCAAACCTAGTTACTGACGAGGCTCTGTGTCTAATCACCTTACATAAGCCATGATATGAGTAAGCGTCGCTGTTCTAGGAGGCTGTTGTACATTTCGTGAGTTACATGATCTATAGAGCACTATCTAAGGACTTTTATTAGTAAGACACTGGGTGCACTGCTTATGATTCAAGTCACTGTTAAATCTCTTGACCATCACAGTTTCTGGGAAAGATGAAAGCTTAACACGCTACTTTTAAAACAACGATTGTACTAAGGATAATGTTAGGTACAGAGATTTGTACAATGTATGACCATATGCTCTCGTATTAATGTTCTCAAAGAAATGGGCGTCGTTTGTCATTATCGCAACTCGATCGCCATATAGTCTTTCGTAAGCCTTTCTTACCGCACTAAACAACGTCATAGAATCTAAATACAGCGAAAATGTATTCTAAAATATGGCAAATGTGGTGAAAGCTTTAAAAGTCACAATTAGGTTCTGTTTTGTATTATGAAAGGGTTTTTTTGACAGTTGTTTGTGGAACAGGTGCAGAAATTATTGCGTGTGCGAGAGAACAATTACTAAGAAACTACGCATAAATAACCTCAAACGTAATTTCTAATTAAAAATCAATCCCCAAACTTCAATAGCAACTTTACCTTGATGACAAGATGGAACCTATTTCTTTGTTTAGTATCACGTATACAACTATAGCATGGATAATCTCTATTTAGGTTGAGTCACAACTAAAAAACAAGTTTGAGAATGGGCTTAGAGGTACTTTTAAATATGACGACCATCACGGACCAGTATGCCCTTGAGATTTACTTTAAAATGTTGATATGGGGTGGAAAACTTGCATCTTCCTGGTAACGAGCTTGCACCTGGTAAACGTTATCATTAGACCTTGATCACAGCAATAGTATAGAGTTGGAGTGTGGGAACAAAACTTTTTTTGAAGAAATTATAGGATTGGAGAGGATTCTTTCTGTGCAATAAAGTGTTCTAGTCCTCTTCAAATCCTTACATCAAGAGAGCAATAAAGAGCCTATCAAGCCTTTAGTATTGCCCAGCATCCTGAAATTGCAGGTGGAAAAACACTAGTCAGAAGACAGAGCCAGCCCTAAACAGAGTAACTAAACGCTAGAGCTACAGTGATCGTAAAGAGGTTGTTGAGCTGAAAGATAGGCTGCACTCCTTCGCAAAACTATCAAACGAGGTCTAGCAAGACATCGGGAAACTCTGGGGTGATTTTTTAAATACAACAACTGCGAGTGCTTCTGAAGTCATTGGCTTTGTCGTAAGGAAACACTAAGACTGGTTCGACCGGTACAAAATTCAATTGCATCTGAAAGCAATGCATGTAAGACACAGACAGAACATTGCTTGCAAGCAGTCAAAGGCCAAAAAGAAATGCCAGTTGCAACCTGGAACAAAAGCAATCGGTTAAGAAGCGCCTAAGAGCTATAAAAAACAAGTGGTGGGAAAGTAGAACGTCGGAAATACAAACAGCCCCGAACTTCATAACACAAAATCACTGTTTGATGGACTCGGAGAAGTTTTCGTTCCTCCTATCAATGGCTTCACCCTAAGTCTTGCGGCTGACAACTGTATACATGTAACCGATAGAAACAAAATATTTTCTTAATGGGAAATTCATTGAAATTCACTGCTGATCTGGCAATCAGACATTTCAGATGTTCCGATTAACAATACGCCACAATTACTAATGTAATAGCAGCTCAAAGTTGGACTAGACAATGCAGAAGTCCCAAAAGCCAAGCGGCTATCTACAGGAAAGGCGACTTGATGGTATCTCGTTTGAGGTGTACAGATGTAGAGGTAGCCAGATGGTAGCTGCACTTGCCATGCACACGTCTGGAGAAATGGTAGCGTACCAAAGACATAGTAGATGCCTCCATTGTCCACAGGAAATTTCCATGCGGAAAGTTTTCAAAACAACAATAATCGTTACGTATCCCTAAATTCCACAGGGGAGAGATCTTAGCCAGCTTGATTCTCAACCATCTGATATTGTGGGTTAAAAGGTAGAGTTTATTCAGAGTCACAATGTGGATACAGCAGAGGCCGTAGTACAGCAGACTTGATCTTTGCTTACAAGCAGCTCCGGGAGAAGTGCATTTAGCATAATGAAACACTCTACACAGCATGCGTAGACCTAACAATGGCATTTGACATCCTGTGAAGGACACATCTTTGTAAACTGCTTCACAAGATTGGCACTCCTGATAGGCTTATAAGCAACATGCATTTGTTCTATGACGTTTTGGAGGGTTGAATCTCTGACAATGGCTAATTCTATGGTCTGAAGGACAAGTTGGCACACTTACAGGCACATTTATTTAACATCGACATGGGGCACCAATCCATCGTCAAAATCTCAATCAGGTCATTGATTTCTTTCTATTTCGGACACTGCTGATCGAACTCTACATCTCGGTTGATAAAAGACTTATTATTTCATATCCTGGAAATATTGGGATATGAAGAGTATAAGTAATCCGAGAGGAAACGAAAATTCGTGAGTTTCTGAAGGGCAAATATATAAAGCAATAGTTAAGATCAAACAACTTTGTGATGATGCAATGAGTTTCAGGTACCGGTGGGGTAAAGAATTTTAGGGTGGAAATAATCATAGCAACATATGTATGCTATTGTAAATATCACGACGCCGATTAAGTGCTCTGTTATTATCTGTGTTTTGGTCTTGCCCAAAGAAAGCTGCTACTCTGATGGAAAATGCTATGATGTAGCCCGAGAGAACTATTCAAGTAAAAGCTATCCCTCTCCTCCTACCCCTACCATCAACAGACAAAGCAGATTTGAGTCTGCTGGTGGCGATTAATTGGTAATTTTTTCTTCTGATCCTACTAATGGCCTGCTAAATGGTTTCCCACAGTTCAAGTCAAGGGATTATGTTCCTAGAACTGACATGTGTAAATAATCTACCTACAATCTGACACCTGATGAGGATATCAAGGTACATTTTTGTAAGTAGTGTCTCCTAGTCCTTGTTGAGATTGAAGGATCCAAAACATGCCATAAAAATGCTACCCTACAGTGGTCAAGATAAGGAAAACTTGTGTCTTCGGTGAAAATTGAAACTCCAGAAACGAGCCCGGAGGTGTTGTTGGGGAGTTGGGGTTGGAACAAGGTTCGGAGCGACGCCCCGAGAAAACGTTACAAATTTTGCTCACTTCAGTCTTGCTTGGACCATTTCGGTGTTCCCGCTGTGCATCGGTATTCCTCTGATGTGCAAAAGGGAATTTGCTCAGGAAATTGCCCGAGGCTATCATGTCTCTATTCGACGATCAGGGGATGAATGAAATTTTTTATTGATTCATGACTTTCTCCATCGGGTTTTTTTCTGAATTTCACTATCGTGCCATCGGTCTTTTACATTTTCCCACCGGTTTTTATCGATCACAGGCCGTTATTTCGATCACTGCGCTATTGACACTGAGAATGGGCTCAAAACTGTGACCAAGAAAACCTTAGCAACTCATTGTCGTTATTTACGTTTCCTGTAAAGTGTGCTTGAATATTTCATGGATAATGGCAAGGTTCCTATACCAATGTGGATGAATAAAGAGCAGCCTGGCGGCAATGATTTCCGTTGTAATAGTTTGTTTATAACAGACAAGTGTTCCTTAGCGACAGCCTATATGAGTCACAAATGTGCTATCTTGGCAACCTCATGTGATGTACAGAGGTAAATTGTAAGCTTAAGGCCATCTGTTACTTGACTACAGAGCTTAAACAGTACACACGGAAGCCAAGTAACAGTTTAACTTCACGTTTTGAAAGAGAGTGTCTTGTTAAAACGAAATAAAGCAATAAAAGAACGGAAATAAAAACAAAATATTTTTAACATCTGAAATAAACTCTTAGGAATTGAAAACTGCTCTTTGTCTGTACCTTTCCTGGAGAACTGTTCCAAACAGATAGTTGGTATGGAAAATGAAGATAATGAAACGAGAAAGAGGACATGTTTTTGAAATTAAAAATCTTTTTACGCGAACCAAAGATGCACGAAAAGAGGCATCGAATACCCTAAATCATGTGCAGCTGACATTTTGGGCCGGGATGTTCGCAGAGCATACGAAGGTCGACTCTTCTTTACAGTAATGAATAAACATGGCAGGGAATAAGAGATACGGCAAAACAAAGCACACTATAGGCCTAATGTACTCTCTATTGTAAAGGAGCAGCAGCTGAACTGACAACCAATGAAGAATAGGTCAATAAAAATGTTGCGATGTATACCTTGTTTGTGAATAGTGGAATAGTCCTGAATGGATTTATAAGGGAGAACAGGTCATCTCAATTTCTGATGCACTAATGCTTTCAAAAAGCCTTGGAATTTGCCGTAGTAGGATCCAACAGATACAAAGCCCGTAAAGGCCGGCACTGCACCAATCTACT
>JAAAKL020008784.1:0-15626 GCA_010016065.2 Carybdea cf. marsupialis auct. non (Linnaeus, 1758)
AAAAAGCTTTTCAGTACTAAAATGTTTTCGCTATTTCGTGCAGTTTTATTGTTTTGTACCACCAACAAACTATTTAAGAATTTGTGGGGGGGGGCGGGGGGCGGGGAGGGATAAAGGGATTAAACGTGGACTGTTTGACATTTCTAGACCCAAAAGTGGGGGGAAGAAGCCACAAAAGCTCCCACTTGTGTAATAAAGTAAATCTCAAGACGCCTTCTCTATACCAGAGATTATGAAACTTCTCTATACCAGAGATTACGTTTCATAATCTCTGTCTATACTGAGCAGAATCTTATAACTGAAGCCGCAATTGAATCCAAGTGGAGTTAACGGGTCAGCAGGTCAAGGAATCAATAGGTCATAAGGTCACATCTTTGTTTATAATCGTCAATTGTGTTAGAGCATCAAAATTGTTCTTCCATGTATAAATTTCCTCCCCCAAATTGGTACACAAAGTTAGTACAAATAATACAGACGGTTCTTTGAAACTTTTCACAGGTCATTCCGTAGATCTTGAGGATAGATTTCTTTATAGCAATGTGTCTTTCCATTTTCTTTCTGTGGTGAATGTGTCCTTGGAGATCATTTATGAACAGCTGCTCTGGATCTAGGATTTCTTACATCGAAAGCAGTAGCAAGGAGGTCCGAAAGTTCAACGTTGTGTTAAAATCTCACACACAAGCAACTCCAAACAGAAGACACCGCACAGAAGACCAAAGACCCTTTTAAATATATGCCCACGTATAAAAGCCCAGGGTTGCTTATACTCATCTTCAGGTTTTGTTGTCAGTTATTATATTCAGTGTCCCTTTTCCAATTTACCGGTTTAAAGAGATTTTTGTTCGCAAGGGTGTTAGCGCCTATTTTAAGCAATCCACCAAATTTTCTATGGAGTTAGTAATATGACACAAACTGCCCTCAGGATACTAGTCTGCTATATATAATCCTTCCCGACTATAAGCCCATCTAAAGTTGCTTACGAACATATAAAGATTCATAAATGCTAGCACTTAGTTCGAAGATTTTAGTGTATTCTCAAACTTTGAATTAAGTTTTTAATTCACGATTCAGCTGATTGATGGGCAGCCCGAACTCCGATTTGCTAGTGTATAGCACTCGATTGCGACCTCATACCGATACTCGATTGTGACCTCATACCGATACTCGATTGTGACCTCATAACGACACTGGATGTGCCAAGTCATATGGATAATTGTGCAAGCCCGGGATTCAACTCTTCATTGGAGAAAATTGACTTGCACGAAGGGTTTCCATACACACTCCTGGCTTACTACATTTTGTAGAGATGGCCCATGCCGAATGCAGCGAGGTCCTGAAGTACGTACAAGCAAGAACCTATTTGTTTGAAAGACGCGATTAACTCTGGTGAAGACGAGAGGATGCACAAATATGATAAGCACTGACTCAATGGCCCATATGATATAGATAAATCTCGCCAACTTTTAACAATTTACTGTGGTAGCTGGAGACTGGTACCAAAAGTATAAATGTCAAGGCTCGTTCAGGTCGGAGATCTACCTCTCTATTTGAAGCATCACAGTCCCTCGTCATATCCTGCTGCTGCTGAATTCGTAGAGCTGCATAGATATGATGTCAAAAACTATTACCTAACATCTATTTCTGAACACGGAATATTCATTCCCATGTGCAGAATGAGAGAGCAAATTTCAAGGGAGGAGGCGACTATGTGTGTCTCTTCTTTATCAACAGCAGATACACCTACACACTCATGGAGTATGGTAAAAAAACCCAAAATACGTCTGCTTGGAATGAGCTCATTCAAGCTGAGAAAGTTGAGCATCTACGCTCGAAACTGAACTATCATGGTTCCTTTAATATGCTGGAAATAATAGCATGCGCATCCTGAAAAAACAGGAAACGATCCTTGATAAGTGCAGTCAATTTGCTGTTAGTATTGTGCCTTGAGGCCTATGGTACTCATCAAAACCTCTATTACGTCTCTCAATGGCTTGTTCCATTCATCTTCCTATGAAATTCAAGTTAACAATTGTAAAATACGGCCCTAAATCCGATTAGAATATTCACTATATAAAAACTAAATATTTGGCAATTTACCACAGTTAATTTTTGCGTCTGCCATGATAGTATTTGTCTACCTTCCTTTCAGAAGGTCAGCACCTGCATCTATAACAGGAGTTGATTAGCAAATATTTACTGATAACAGTCACTAGTTTAATTCTCTTGTGTCACAAGACATCGCCGAGTGCACTTTGTGAAACGGCCAGAATAATTTAGCATTGACCACCATGGTTACCGGGGTGTTAACGCATGATTTTGGCTATGCTATGTGCTCGCTCGATATTGGACTCTTAATGGTTGATTTGTAGTTTTAAAGTCCTTTTAGTTGACTCGCTACATTTGATCCCCGAGGACTTACATCGTCCAACCTGTTAACAGAGATGCAGGTAGACAACGGGTACAAATCATTAAGTAACACCCTGGAAACTTCCTGGTAGTCAGGTGCACAGGCGAGTCAGTATGGTTGGGCTAGAAGAGCAAAATCTTGGGCTTGGATTGATCCTAGTAGGGCTATATCTACACAGCGTCTGATTACAACTACCGTATTTCCTCTAATAAACGCCGCACGTCCAGTCAAGCATTTGAAATAAACGATGCCCTCTGATAAACGGCTCAACATGAAAAGGGGCGTTTATTAGAAAACAGACCAAATTTTAAAATTTCACATACTACAAGAGCTAATGAAGTTTACATATGTGAGATGATATTTACTTGTAAAGTTCGCATTTATCACACAGTCTTTTTGCTACGTTTTTGAAACATTAGTTGTTTTACCTGCTTAGTCATTTTGTAATAAGCGCCGCCCTCTGATAAACGCCTCCTTCTAATAAATGCCTTACCTAAAACTTGGATATTTAAATAAACCCCGCGGCGCTTATTAGAGGAAACACGTTCGTCGTAAATAGAGCATACTGTAATTTATGGTTTCACTCTCCAAAAGCAGCAAAAACGAAGGCAAAACGTGCCTTTAGACGTCTATCGGCGAGCAATGCGGTCTTTAACGAACGTGCAAAAAATAGGCATGTGCCTAAAAGCTACCGATCAAGAATTCCTACTCTTATAATCAAAGTACGGTGTAAGTTTCGTCTCTTTTTTTCTTATCCCGTTCTGACGTCTGTGTACTCTGTGTCAGACAGAGGAAAAGTTTTAAATATAAAATTGCTTTTGCCTTTTCGTGCCATCCTGATGTTACAAGCCATAAACAAATTGTTCAATTATCTACATTTACAAGATAAACGAACCAAGCTTTACATTTTTGCCGCACTTTTTAACTTGATAAGAATGTAAAATCACAGCTACGTCTATCAAACATCGATTCTGAATACAGAAAATTTGAACTACAAGAATCTAATTTGTTTTAGGTGTTCGATTTAACTTCGTTTTAAAGGGCTTCGTTTCAAACTCTTAAAATCGTAGATATCTCCGCGGTATACAGTACTTCCTACTGGACTATCGTACATTCAAGGTCATAGCAAAGGTCGACAAGATACCAGAAGAAAGAAAGGAAAGCAAATGTCAAATCTTGTACAAAATGTATCTGATATGCCTGGTGCCTTGATATTAAGGAAATATTTACTATAAAGTGCGCAATTTCTTCTTCGGGTAGTATTTGATCAAAATGTCAATAAAGAACATTTTTCAGGTTAATTGTAAGTCATAGATCAGTGAACAAACCTGCTGTTCCACGATAAACAATGACGTTTAGCCTGGCCCGGAATATTATCCGTGCGTCCGCGACTGACATGAAGTAGCTCTGATGCAACTGGCCCTCTACCACTGAGTGTTATTTAATATTGGCAAATATTCTTACTATGACTTGAATAAAATAATTAGGGAATCAATTCGTTGTAGTTAACTCCCCTTTCTGGTACCTACCTCTATGGGAATACCAAATCTGAGACCAAAATGAAGTTCCATCAAGCACAGAATATTTGATAGCCACATGAAAGTTGGTACCCGATACCAATTTTTACACAAATAAACTTCCAAAACAGACACCACCACCGGACGCCGTGTCTGAGACTCTGATATAGACCCGACCCCCCCCCCCCGCCGGGATGGGCTATAATCGCAATCTGACCACATTACCACAATCTGATCAAACTCGATACTCTTATAAACGAGCCTCTTATTCATACTGCTAAAGGAAAGGCTTAAAATATTTGCTCATTTCATATGGCATCACACTTTGACTAGAAGAGCATCTCTTGGTGGTTCCTCGACGTTACCTCGACGTCGTTGGATTCAACCTTGGTTCAACACAAACTTGTGCCAAGTAAAACCTTGAGATGGATGATGCCGCTTCCTTTGACCAAAGATCATAACGGTTTCGTACCCGGCTGGAAAAGGCCTTTCGTACACCACGGTTAGCTTCGTGTCTGAGGTACTACCACGTGTATTAACGCAAACCAGAATCTCTTTCCTCAGAAACACAACTTCATTGTTTTCATCATCATAACTTCAATTACTACATAAACGCAGCAGCGTCGTGGCACTGACTTAAAACTACCTTTGACAACATTCCGCAACAAATATATAAACAACTAAACTCAACAAACAAAGATATCTTGCATTACTTACCTTTCCTTTACTACCCTTGAAGGACTTCTCTCCTCCAATGCATCAAGTAATTCATCTCCGAAGGTGAAGGTTTAAAGGAAAGTAGATGGCCACAAGATACGTAACCAATGTGATAAATTGTTGTGTCTTGAAAACAACTCAAAGTCATCCTGCTCTCCGCTCTTTGTCCGTACAAAAACATGAAGGAAACAGCCATTAGCGTCGCGTTTATACACGAAGCTACTCAGCAAACGTCCAGCAAGCTTACAAATTGCTGTGAAAATGTCATAACGGTCCACAAAGAAGCCTGCATTATGATCTTGAACTTCTTGGCTAAGGTATACTTCAGTTCCTTACAATACAACTAATCTGCAGATAGGATCCTATATTAGGTAAATGAAAATTTTACTACTGGACTTCGTAATATTCTTGTATACTATTATTAAAACAGTAAAAGCTACGTCCCACTAGCTCAATCAACCTTACTAATAACTAGGCATTTCAGTACGAGAAAAGGAGTAAACAATGAAGAATACTAACGCGAGTTTACAGGTTTACAAATATTCAAAAGCTACTACTTGGAGAGAGTTTCCCAGAGGATTTTGCGACTGAATAGCCAACATTATCAGGGAATCAGGGAGACTCATAAGAAATGTACAATTATGTACTCTCGTGGCAACATGACAAGTCGAACCTTTGGATATCATAACCCTCAAGACTATGAGCAAGTTGCTCTAACACTCGGCTGCGCTGCTTTACTCGCTGTTAAGGTGCGACACACAATAAAGGGCACAAAATTCCTTAAAACAGATAGTCTTTACCACTGAATAGATCCATCCTCTCAAAAATATGTACAGAAGTCGAATTTGTATAAAAACAACTCGTAATTATGATATTTAAGGGCTCGCTGGCCATAAATTGAAGGTAATCAATGGATAATTGAATTTCACCAAAGCACTGCTTGGTAAAGAGAGATCAGTGTTCATGGGGAATGACATGTCTTGCGTTCGGGCAAAATAGCACATCAGTTTAAAGTACCCTGTTCTGAAATCGTACACTTCTCCATATTGTTGAGCAGATCACAACTTCAAGTGTAAATTTAGAGGATAATAATCCCCCGGTGAGCAAGTATACACTGAAGACAGGAACCTTCCTATTATCAATAAATAGTAGAACCATTAAGCGGAGACTCGCGACAACAGTTCGGAACAGGAAGCCTACAGCACAAGAAAGTGGAGTAGCAAAGTTAAGTACTGGACAACTGTTAACGGAAGCATTACTCACAGACCACTAATACGTAATGGAGCAGGTGTGCAAACTACTCAAAAAATTAGACTAATCTTGTGAGCTAATGCAGGACAGACGATGGACCTGAGGAGGACATACCTAATCATTGCACCGAGGAAAAAAGTTAAAGGATAAGCTCAACCGCCCTGCACTGCCACTTCTAACGAATTTCTAGCAGACTACATACCGAAGTTGACAAAACGCAGTGAATCCCTGACACTTTTTAACGCCCTTTATACACCAAAAACACACAAAGGCAATTTTCAAAACTACCAAACCACACCCTGCGCTTTATAATTTAATACAACTTCACTCCTATTAGGCGTTCCCGCACTACAGCTACACATAGCAATTGCATACGATTTACCCCTGCAGTCGAGTCTCACTTCACATCATAATATGCTCAAGTGAGACGAATGTCTTACTTCAGAACCAGCACCGCAACCATCAACTCCACTAATCTACAGCAGCTACTTCTAGCAAGCCACCGCAGCGAGTGGCATCCGACACCACATCGCTTCCATGTTCATGAAACGTATCTTAGCCTAATCAAATGCAGTCCCTTTATCCAATTACTTGCCAATACAATAGTGAAGTAGGATGAACTCAAAAGTTGCGGGAGTCCTTCCCTCCATCTCTCGTCTGCATAAAGTTTAATATCTTGAGCGATAAGGGGCACTCGCCATCCTTCGCATAGTATCAATGTATGACTCCTAAGGGTGTCCTTCTTCATCAGATGTGGTCTAGACAATGTGACCTAACAAAATTTACCTGCAGAAAATGCAAGAGCAGCTACTCCACAAATTTTTTACGTTACAAGTGAAACCGAGAGAAAGGTCGGCGTCTATTATTGAACTTCCTTCGTAGCTTCCTCTACGGCTGTTAGTCCGAGCGGAACTACATGTAGAGTGTACAGTGTGCCAGGGAATGGTGTGCAGAAGGTAAACGGTGCATGACTGTCATTCAGCCCAAGTACGACTGATCTCTCTGAAAAGCTAACTACATTAAATTCAGTAGAAAATAGATTCTCATTAATGCTTCATTTCATGACAAAACAATTCGACTCAACTAGAGGGTGGTGGATGGAGACGGATTTATCTGGAGAAGAAACGAACGGTGAGGGAAAACAGAGCTTAAGATCATACATCAAACCTTGGAAGAATGAAAATTCAACCACGTTCGTCAGCTGAAGGGCGTGGTCCTTTGGATCCGAAAACTAGTTAAGGATTCTATTACATGGTCTAATCAAACTTTTCAACTAATGGTATTTGACTGCGCTTAACGTACGGTTTTTGCGAGGAAATAGACAACTTTAACGAATCTCATTAGAACCTGATTAAAACACTATTTATCGTTATGCCGACAGCAAGGTCTTACATCAAAACCTTGAAAAAAATAATGTATACTGTCCAAAAACGTAGCAACTTGCAATAAAGCATCAAGACCCAATAAATGGATATAACGTCCGCGTAAAGAGCAAGTCTGGGGCTCGCTATACTACAGTTCCCTGTAGCTCGAGGCTTTTCTATACCAAGCTAAAGCCGTCTCCTATCGCAACTTATTCCTAAAAAAAGATGTACACTGAAAAGTTACACAAACTGATTCACTGCAAAGATACAGTTGAAGAACAATAACACATCTTGCAACAAGCTTACTGACTACATCGATCGTGTCGTTAACGTATTGAGTCAGAACAGAAAATTCCACGAACGGCTGAGAAGTGTGAGACAAACGCCTGATTACAGTATAAAAACGGGGGGAGCCAGTATTCTTCAAATTTTTTGTACTGGTATGTACTTTTTTAAGAGGAAAGAGCCACTTCCGCACATTTTCGTAACTCGAGTCGGAAATTATGGAATAACTATTCGCGTCAGTGAGTACTCTTTCGAGGTATGACGATGCTAAATTGAACGGTTTGTACTTAATTTGGCACTGTCGATTGCCAATGTCGTTTAAATGGATAAAATATATCAATCATGGGTGACAACGTCAGTAAGGGTTTACAATAAAACATTTAAATACGTTCTTACTCAACTGCACGATATATGCAAAATAATAAGCTCAACTCATTCGAGCACCAGTTCCTGCCATGAGTTAACTTCTCCTTCTTACTGTAATCTTTCTTAGGTATGTCACTGGTAATCGTTCATCTACTTCAGGTGGTATGTACTGTTTCTTAGCATACATGCTACGGCAGTAAACTGATTAGGTAATAAGGAGTTGGCTGAGATAGTAAATAAACTTTGTAAGAGCAGACGAAAGTTCAGTACATCCTTAGCGCCAATCTAGATGAACTGCCTGTCCGTTCCAAATCAAAGCTGCATTACAAACAAATCACTAGCATCGTGACATGACAAAACGTAGGCTGTTGCGACATTTAAATATTGTTAAGAGGTATTAAGTCAGCAGAGTCGAGAAATGGGGATGTTACCTGCGCTTCACTGACCCTTGTTATTCTTGCATGTGATCCTCATGTCGGCTAGTAAGCCAATTATAGTGTGGGGCAGGAATATTAATTAACTGCCATTGGAAAAAAAATTAAGTTAAAATAGAATATAATAAAATATCAATAATAAGTCGACCAACTAGAAACAGTTGCCATGGCAACAAACAAGGCTTTGACCAACTTCCACTGGTGATAAATAACTGACTTTGGAGTTGACGACACGACTTGGCCCAAAACGTTTGGAATACATTCGAATGAAGGGTGCTTTCGAATCAATGTTGAGTTCGATTAGCTGTACACTCGTATAACCCCTAAAATCGAACGTCACTTTATAATAAATGCCGATTGCCAATGAGCACTGGATTTGTTGTAAAAACTAAAGTAAGTGTGGCATGTTGCATTACTTCAACAATCACTTACGGTATGTGGTTGTCTTAAATATGACCGAGTCACAAAATATTAAAACCGCTCTCCATGAGAAGGGTCATAGCGACAACATATTAACGCAAAAATACAGAATCAGACGGAATGCAAATACGTTCATAAAAGAAATGGCACCATTACATCACTGAAGTAAGAGCCGATAGTTCTTCTTACTAAAGTAAAGAGCATTGCATTGGCGACTTTACATTTAACAAAACAAAAACACCTCATCGACGAGGTTATTTATAACTTCGTTCGGCTTGAAAATATTTTTTGCAATCCATTAAAAATTCGAGTGCAAACTTGTTGTGACCAGTGTCTGGTGAATAGCTTCCCGAACACGAACACGAACTCGCTACTGAACGTAGTTAGTTAAGGCTTACAACACAAACTAACTTTTCCGTTAAGAAAACCGAATTAAATAGGGAAATCGTCTTACTTTCTAAGGAGAAACGAAACGGCGTAGCCACTTGGGCAGGGTAGTGCTCGTCTCACAACAAAAGGAAAGGATTTATAATCCATCTATATTCGCCAAAAGTCGCCACTGAAAACATGCCAGTTTCAGTAAGGGTATCAAATTATATATTGAATATTTCCAGCAACTGTAAATTCATTCTTAATTAAATGAAACTACGGTAATGGCCTTTTTAGACGGTTCAAAGTTACCCTTCACTCCCTTAAGACCCTTCCAAGTGCGCACGCCTGGAAAAAAGGGCATTGTTGCTTCAAAGTTTCTTGATACTTACTGATATCATTTCGATGTAAGCAGGCACACCTTCTATTTTCAAGACCAGCAAGCAGCAAAACCTGGAGTAGTATATTCTCCATCCTACTTGCTAAACGTTTCGCAAAATGTTCCCTTCTTACGCAAGTATTTCATGCCTCTTGCAAGGAGACGAAAATCCTAGTCAAAACAACGTAGCACTCCAGTTATGTCCACTTAAGGGGGGAGAGGTAGGTGACGAATACTTTGAAACACAATCTACGTAAAACTGCCTATTTCAATCCTACTCAACAGCATTAAAACAACATTTCAGAATATTCTTACAGGATACACATTTTATACCTTACATTTGGGAGTGAATAACAAGTTGCTTCCTCATAATCTCACGCTCCTGGCACCCTGCTCATTCGCGCGCTAAGGTCAGGCCTGCGCTTATTAACGCAATAGACTGACTCGAATACAAGAAAGCATGAATACAGAGGCCAGTCAATGGGTATTTATCGGATATTTCTTAAGCAGAAAAATCTAAGGTTTCCAAACAGGCGCTTAATCGGTATAACGGGAGTGTGGCTTATAACTGGCTATTATGAAAAGCACGGCGCCTATATTTCGGGTGACATTTTAAAAGGGCGGTAACTATTTGAAGCACCTTTAATTTTTTTCGGTTTTACAGCAACATAAGGTGAGCTGAAAAGATGCGAATTGGATTGCCTTTTCACCGCTTTCTCAACATTTCTATCTAACTACTACAAGCAACCTGTCAATCTTGAGCCATAAAACGCAAGAGCCAATAACGGCTACTGGATTTCATCCGCAAACTAAACACAAAAATATAACTAAAATTTGTACATGGGGCAAAGAAACAGTAGAAGTACCGTCAGGACCCTACGATGCCTATCACTGAATACAGAGCGTGTCGAAACCCGTATCGTCTAGTGCCATAGCTTACAGCAGTACCGCTCTGCAATGATATCCTACAATCTTTTATGAGCATCACATGGAAAATATAGGTTATTGTCAAAGGTGAAAATGAAAAGGGAATAAAAGAAAACTATTTACAGTTGTTAGTGCAGTTCCCGCGGTTGCTACACCAATTCCAAAACCTACAAAAAAGGAAAGGATGCATCTTATTATCAACTCAATATGGAGACACAACGACAAATAGCTTTTGCCCAGGAAGCCAAGCAGTTTCTGGTGCAGCACTCTGAATTAGTATCGAATAGCACTACGATCGACTTCGTCTGTCAAGCACAGGTAGCTGGTCATGAAAAGATTTGTTACAATATGAAATCTAAGGAGAAGATCGACAAAGTGCTAGGGCATTGATCTATGGTACGCTGTTTTGACACATTCAATATTCAGACATTGTAGAAGAGAGTAGCTTCGTGTGCTGCGTCAGCACTTTAATATTTACAGTAATAAAGACGAGCTTGGACTTCCTCAGTGGCTTCCGAAAATTGGATACGAACGTAACATTTTGCATTCACACTCAAGAAAACGATTTGTCGAGGGCTAAGACGATCCGAGTCTCAAACCAAAGAAATCTTACCAAAAATCTGTTGTGAGGGAAGATCAGTTCAGTAGAGGTGCGATGAAATTTAGCATTTCCATACAGTCATACATAACAAAATAGGAGCTTCTGCCTCATTATGCGTACCATCGCTACCAGCATGCCTCAATAATAGTGTTTTTTTTGAATTTCGATCGCGCTTCCAAAATGAATTGAAACAAAACTAGAGCATGTCATCACTTCTGCGAGACAAAAAGGAAGCCTTGATCGCAAAGATTGTATGCCTGACAAGAAACTCTGAATAGAATGGCGCTTTCGATGGTGTCTGATGGTCACTACGACACAGAAGTTTCACTATCATATTCAAGACCTGCATTCTAATTTATAATTCAAGCGTTTTCTTCTTCTTTATAGTACAGCCACGCTGGCTAAACCTGATTTTTGTGCAGCCAGATAAAATGGCATCCCCTTTAAAATTAGGCAGTGTTGCAATCCAAATCTGATACTTACCGAATCAATATAATCGTATCATAGAACATACTGCAAAGCCTTGGAGACCGAACACATGACGTAACAGACCAAAATCTGAATTGCCGTCAGAAGGATTAGATACTCTCGCAAGCTGGATGTTGTTTTGTAGGAAAAATGTAGTAGGCAATCTCTACATTCTACAATCAAGTGATACAACTGCAAAAATTTATCACTTACTTTTATTGTACCTTGACTGTTAGCTGCAACTACAATGTTTGAATCCTGAGGGCGAAACAAGCAATAGTTGGGCTAAAACTGCGAATAAACGCATAATATCCGAAAAAAAGCACAAGTCTAATTGGTATGGCATGTAACTATTTTGGCTACGGACTTCAACCGGTAGTAAGTGCGAAACACTGTTTTACAATGATGCGATAAGGTGTACTGCCAACAAAGTATTTGAATAACACTGTCTTCCATATACTTGGAAACTATCGTAACGGCACATTCCATAAGAAAGCACACGGATCCTTTAAACACAAATTCCTCCCATTAAATCTTAAGCCCCCCAAGTTCAACTCTTCACGACAGTACAATTAATGTTTCTTCTAGTAAATTCCAATGCCTATATAGGAATGGCGCAGTCTCACGTCAGAGGCAGTAAGCAAGTGATACAGGTTCATAGCCTGCCCTATTTTGGACACTACAGTGAGACAAATCGTCACATTGCTTGCTGTGAAAACGAGATCACATCAAACATTCGGTCACTCTCCACATTGAAAACCGCTGTCCTGATACGTCACCAAACCATATTATTCCCATACCCCAAGGTCGCAGTTTCTGATCAGATAAGATAACACCTCAAACTCGCCTGAGTGTTACATGCAGGATGATTATTTGATTAAGGACTTACGGGCTTCCAACAAACGGCTGAAACAAATTCATTAGCTTCGTCTTTTTCTTTCTCTTTTTCCTAAAGTTACGAAAGAAAAACCACAGATGCAAAACATACTACCTGAAAGATAAACATTTGTCACACATACAAAACATAGAATATCAAAGACAACTTGTGTTGAATGCTTAGCTGGTAGTAAATTATTCCGGATAAACTCCGTACAGTTAGAAGAGTCAAGACAAACTTTCTCAAGCATTTTTAAAGCAAATTACTCCTGTGGTTATGGCAGTGAAACTCGAGTACTATACTAAATTAAGATGAATGAGTCTCAGCAAAGACTATGATAAGACCCTAATTAACATACAATAATGCTGTATGCAGTATTCAGGACACTTTGACGTGCGTTAAACGACAGCTTGCAGTGTGTAACTTGCCAAATAGGACATAAAAAGTTTATTAGAAATGGAGCTGAAAGTATTCTGGCAACAAATCACACAATGTACAAGTCAGAATACCCTTACAGCGGGCACCTCTGCGTTTTGACGTTTGCGAGAGACGGAGAGGGCCTTTTTCATTGAAACAAGGCATCTAGCCCAAGTACAAGGTACGGGGTTAAATTTCATTTATCAGACTGCTAGTGTGAGATTGCACACCGTTACCAAAGGAAATCTTGTCTTTAAGCCTCAAACATCTAGAAGAATCCACTTTTATATCCCGTTAACTGGATAAGGCGGAGTCACCAAGGCAAACGCATGCTGATAGTGGGTTCAGACAAGTCGGTGCAGAATTCAATAAATTTGTATGATGCGAAATAGACAACTATGCCCCTAACCTGAACTACATCACAATGAACTGCACTCCACTATACGTACCTAAACCATACCATTTTACATTATATTACACTGCACTATCCTACACTATAGCTTACTATGCAATAATATACTACACCATACTATACGACAGAGTACTGTACCAAACTATGTCATACTGTTCTATCTTATACTATCATATCATATCCTATACTTTACAATTCGACACCATACTCAACTATATCATACTATACTATACCAAGCTATGCTATGCTATACCATACTTTACCTCACTAAAAATAACTTACTATACCACACTTTAGTATGTCATATAACCTTAACACTTACTGTACTGTACTATATCATACTATACTCTTCTGTACTATACTATGTTATACTTTACTTTACTATACTATACTATACTATACTAAACCATACTATACTGTACTATACTATTCTGTACTATACCATACTATACTACACTAAACTGTACTATACTATACTTTATTTAATAGGCTATATATGACACAAGTCTGGATTAGAGAGTGATGTCTATTTAAAAAACCTGTCTCTTTAGAGAGTATCCTACTGTATGAACTACATGTGAGAACTTCCAAACACATAATTTACTACCTAGCCTGACTAACTGAACCAGCTTTCGTCTCATGTTCAATACATATTTATGCCTGTCTTCCTCATTAAATTTAAAGCAGAAGATGCGTTTTTACATCGTCTCTGTGGAAGTTGTATAGCTCCTTATTCAACACAGCAAGCATTTTAAACCTGTCTTCAGAACACAGGAAATTGACTTCCTGAAGACCTTCATTCTACTACAAATACTAAATGCCAAGCGATGATGCAGTGAGCAATATCATACGTCACGTAAATACACCGTACAAATCGTGGAGAAATCTGTTTTTACCAAGTGTTCATACTTGTATCATGCAAATACTAAATGCCAAGCGATGATGCGGTGAGCAATATCATACGTCACGTAAATACACCGTACAAATCGTGTAGATATCTCCTTATACCAAGTGTTCATACTCGCATCATTTTTAACAGTCGCACCATGTCTTAATAACATCAAGTGCTGTCGAGTGGGTATGGCAGGGGGGTAATTATACCCGAGACCTGTCTCTGGATGAAGCTCGAAAGATTAAAACACCGATGAATGAAAACGACGATAGTGTACCGTTGCCAGAAAGCGTTAGTACTGCCTCTAGGAGGTCGTAAAACTACTTCCACTATGGGCATTCCTGGTTCTCGACAGCTTTGCCTCTTTCGCATGACTATCATATCAGCACCAACACGTCATAGTTTATATACTAACATTCAACAATATTAAATTATGAAAAAATATGAGCATAATGTTTCCAATAAAGTTCACATCTTACCAGAACACTTCGTGCTGAATCAAATTTAAAGGCTAACAGCTGCTTCGATACTCCTTTGTAATACACGTATAAAGAATTATTTTCACTTCCTGCAAAATTGTGGGAAAAAATCGTTTCAAAACAACGGAATATTTTACCAAGTTTCCATATAATAACACTTCCAGTGTGCAAATTGTCTGATTGGTAAAACGGCTCTCTTGATATGACTTACAATCCCTGTGCAGTAAAATTAACTACATAAAATACTCCTTTACTTCTGATAAGGTGATAAATACACCGACAAACAATAAAGAATAATATGTCAAAACGGAAACTACATCTCACACAACGTCTCGTCGATTACTTACTTGTTCGCATTTCCAATATACCTGAGGAAGTTAGTAATAGACGAAACATTGTCTGAGATATATTCTCCTTTATGGCGTATTATTCGTTATGTAATACTTCCCCCGGTGCTCATAAATTAATGTCCTAGAACACCATTTCTTGAAACTTAAAGCAATCCTTTCGGGTTTCAACAGGAAAAGATCCATATCGTATTTCCAACAGTAAACAATTACATAATTTGTAAGGGAGGACATTCTTGTAAGGGAGGTAATTCTTGTAAGGGAGGACATTCTTATAAGGGAGGACATTCTTATAAGGGAGGTAATTCTCGTAAGGGAGGTAATTCTTGTAAGGGAAGCAATTCTTGCAAGGGAGGTAATTCTTGTAAGGGAGGACATTCTTGTAAGGGAGGCCATTCTTATAAGGGAGGACATTCTTATAAGGGAGATAATTCTTGTAAGGGAGGACATTCTTGTAAGGGAGGACATTCTTATAAGGGAGGTAATTCTTGTAAGGGAGGACATTCTTATCAGGGAGGACATTCTTGTAAGGGAGGACATTCTCGTAAGGGAGGGCATTCTTATGAGGGAGGTAATCCTTGTAAGGGAGGTAATCCTTGTAAGGGAAGCAATTCTTGCATGGGAGGTAATTCTTGTAAGGGAGGACATTCTTATAAGGGAGGACATTCTTATAAGGGAGGTAATTCTCGTAAGGGAG
>JAAAKL020008785.1:0-15626 GCA_010016065.2 Carybdea cf. marsupialis auct. non (Linnaeus, 1758)
ACTGAATACTACTCATATCAATTGTTTTAATAGGAAAAGAAGGGAAATATCAGCGAGGACGAGACAGTACTCTTCAAAAGCTACCTTTTAACGTTGGGTATTGATGATCCAGTGACGAGGGACACACATGGGACCAGTAATAACTACTATGAAAAACTTGGAATGGAAATTGAGAACGCCCTCTTTCGACCCGTTGAAGTGAGTTTCTCTAGTTGTAAATCGAACTAGAAAAAAAATGGGAAATTTCGTATTTTAGCGTATAAAGACTTTTCTCAGTTGTCTTGTCTTCTCTCTATGTTTTTTACCTTCTCTCTATTTTATATGACTATTGATTCAATGCAACCACCCCCTGATAATGAGAAATTCTCGAGGGCTATGTGGTTAGAATTTCAGGTAATAACATTTTGTTCTTTCATAGTGGGCTGGATCTCTTCCAGTGAATTCAGGGTTGAGCTGGAAACTCCTTACCACTTCACACTCTCTAAAGGTAGCCCTGTGAATGTATCTATTAATTTTATACTTTAAAGGTGGACAGAACTGCTTAAAAGCTATCTTTTAACTTTTGCTATTGTTGATCCAGTTACGTCCTTTAGTCGTTTCAGCTATATCTATTCGGTATTAAATATCATACCTTACCAATCATGTCGGATAGTTAATTATGCATATTTTATTTAATTACCGCAGATGCTATCAGAATAAACGTTGTTAATCAAGCCATTGAGGAATACAACAAACAAACTTGTATTCGATTTGTTCCACGAGGCCCTCAGAGGAATTACGTAAGATTCAGAAGATCCGGAGGGTGAGTGAGTATGTCAGATTATCCTTTACGCATTTTTTAAAGAAACGTATAACATATTTCAAAGTGAGATGGAACGATAAGAAAACGATTTTAACTAGATGAGAAGGCTTTTTCCTGAAAACTTACTGTTACATTTTCAAACTGACGAAATTGACAGAACTTAAATACAAATGAATTGTACTTTATAAGCTGGGAGGGAGCAGTAAATAATAAATTACAAGTATTCTTTGCTTATTTTGAGGACTTTCTTTTTCTTCTCTCATCACTATAAACAGATAGAAGTAAACAACTCATCGATGACCAAGAAAATGGTCCTATAACATGCTGACTGATTCCAAGATGTACCTCGACAACTGACTTTCTATACTTGATTTTCAACGACACACAAATTTTTGAAAATCATGGCTGTAAGCTTTGTATTCTAAGATAAAATGCACTTTAGTAAATGAGTTTATTCTTGTCAAAAGGCCTTCCTCCTCAACTAACAAAGTATAAGTCATTTTCTGCGGACAAGCAAAACTCCGAACATATCCCTAAGTGACAGTTACGTAAAGTTTGCTTGACTTAGCACATATTTCAATCGTATAGTACTTCGTATGAAACATTTTATTGCTCGATTATAACATAACAAGAAATAATCTTCAAGCAAGAACGACCATGTCTATAAATGCCAATCAAGACCTACCAGTCAGTGCCCAATATTTCACGTAAATGGATAGACAATGTTAAATAACCGTCAGCTTCAGAAGTTATAGGACCACATTTGCATACTTTTAAACTCTGAATACAGTAAATTATACCCATCCTCTATCAAAATGCTCTATTTCCCGGGCCCTATTTGAATTTCAGTAATGCGTCTGTTGTAGTATAAGCAAAGCATTTTCATGATTATAGTAGGCTTTTGTCATTGAAATTGCATAGCTTTATGAATTCTGAAGTTTGTTTCCTATTACTCATTTATACTAGACAGAGGTTTGTGATCAGGAGTCTTATTATTTTACCATCTTTCCTTCTTGTTTGGATTCCTTTTAGATGCTACTCGTCAATAGGTATGGTGGGAAGAGGTCGGCAAGATATTTCTTTAGGCAGTGGATGCGAGCACAAGGGTATAGCAATTCACGAGATGATGCACGCAGCCGGGTTCTTTCACGAACAAAGCAGACTTGACAGAGATCAACACATTAAAATTCATTGGGACAACATTCGTGTTGGTAAGATAGATTAATTCTTGATAGGAACATAGGTTATAAGGCATATTATCGACGGTTTCTTATGTGCCAACCAAAGCACAACCACAAGCGGATCTCCATCAAGCCTTGTTTCATTTGGAAAGAGAAGATTAGTTTAAATATTACAGCATTTCTTTTTAGGTCCTAAAAGTTTGAAAGCTTTTCAGTAAATTTAATAAACAATTTTTTTTATTTTTTTATTTTTTTATTACTTTTTATTTTTGCTTTTGTGGTATACTCGATTTCGAGCGTAGCCTATTGCTCAGCCAGAGTGAGCAATATCCTGGGGAGAGAGCACATTTACAGGGGTGGTCTCCCATTGCCTTCCCCAACCGATAGTCTTTATATCGAGCTAGGCGGGATTCGAGCCCACAACCTCTGACATGTGAGTCCATAACCATGGCGGCTTAGATAAGCAATCAGACAAACAACTTAACAAACAAACTAAAAGAGCATTATTTTCAAAAAGTTCGAAAAATAGAAGGCTCGATAAACAAACGGCAAAGCTAATTATCTACTACTAATCCTCCTATTAAACTTCTACAATTTTGAGTGTTATGAGATTTATCGTGACTCAAATAATCAGATGCATAAACTGACCCTTGCTCCAATGATAGGAACATTACTAAACCATTATCTCGTCAGACCTTTTTAATGACATCCTCATCGTCTTTAGATTGCTGGGATGTCTAAAATTATTTTTAATTTTTTATTATTTCTTTCTTTCTGTAAGTATTTAGTTGAATGTAACTGATGATAAGACATGATATTATATAAGTATAAGAGAATTCATCATATCGATGAGTGACGAGATAGCACTTTGGATTTGATTTGAGTTTTCTTCTATAATCTTAAAAATTTTGATGGGCACTAGATACTATCCAAACTTATCATTTCAAACCCTCTATTCTTAAAATTGTACAATTTATAAGTTTGAATGGATAGTAAAGAAACAGAAAAGTGTATTACCATAGTGATTCGAACCTGTGTCCTACACATTTGCAGCGTGCGCTCTACCATCTGAGCTAAGTGAAGCATCTATCTTTGATTTGATGTTTGATCATTTTTCAAATCTCAACTAGTACAAAGTGTTGAACTACCTTATTCCTGATTGATGATCAGGGGTAACTTTGCAATTCCGAAAGACAAAAAAATACATGGAAAGCCCTAAAGTCGTCTCAAGAGGATGTGTCAGTTCCTTTATACCGCGATCAAATTGTAATCTTGTTATTCACTCATCTACGATGGAGCAGTTTGTCAACAGGGACATCAGACATATTTTAATATAATCAATTTTTTCATATTCAACTAGGCATGGAGTTCAACTTCCAGAAGTACAAACAAGGGGAAGCAGATACATTTGGAACACCTTACGACTTGGGTTCTGTCATGCATTATCATAGAAAGGCTTTCAGTCTAGACAAGAGTAAGCCCACCATAACTGCTATTGGTGATCCAGACAGGCAACTTGGAAATAGGAAGGGATTCAGTCCAATCGATGTGATAGAACTGAACAAAATGTACGGATGTGGGAACCGTCCGCCGCCAACAGTTGGGCCAACACAAGTATGGACTAAAGGGCCAACACAACAACCAGGCACTGACAAGCCGTTACCTCCAGGTAAAAGTTTGAAACTAAGTTATTCTGTTTAATCTAAATCGATTTAAGTTAATGATACTATTGTGTTTCACTAATTTTAAAGGGAAATTGCGTTTTAAGGTTTAGGGATATAAAAACCCAGGCAAAAATTCTAATGCTCAAAGACATATTGAGTAAAAAAAATTCGTCGTAGATTTACTGTAAATAATTTATTCAATTTTTCTATTTATGAATTTGCGCTTTGTTTAATTACACAAATTAGGGATCATAGAAAAAAGTTTGAAGACGCTCTTGCCTTTCCGTCACATCACTTTATCTTATTCAAGCGGATTGTTTTGAGATGCACAGGATTGGGAGGAGGAAGCTAGTGGGCTCGCAGTTGTTTCAATGATAATCAACCCTTTGAATATTTGCTACTTAGGCATGGAAATTTGCAGGCATGTTGATTTATCTTTCAATAAAACATAATACGCCAATAAGGAAACTATGTTTCAGATAAACTATTTTTTATTTCTGACTTCCTCAGGTCTATAGGACACACTATCAATAGACCTGAGGACGTCTTATCTGGTTGTCATTATCCGAACCAAATGAAAGAAAAGGAATACTTTTACATAAAAGAAGAGTGGCGTTAGAGAGTGACAAGCAATCGTGAAGAAATTGAGAGGCGTGTATATCTTAACTCTTAGACGGCGATTACACGAGAGCGGATCCAAATGGATCTGTACCCAAACTGGTACGGATCGGCCTTGCGCTTACACGAGAGCTAGTGGATCCGATCTCATTTGGATCTGCTATCCGTGCTCGTTTGGGATCGCGTTGAAAGCAGGTCTCGTCTGGCTCCGGTACCAGACAGGTCTGGCGTCTCTCCAAGTTTTACCACTCAGGATTTAAACCATTATGGCAACTGGTCAGACAAAAGGTAGAACAGTGCTCCTCTCCTTAAAGTAGTATCAGATTACTAAGCAAACAACTTGAGCAGGTCTACTCTTCCCGCCCAATTTTAAAAACTATTTCCACGCATGCGCTTTCATGCGGATCCAAATGGATCCGATCTCGTCTAGACGCATGTCAATTTTGGATCCGTACCCGTGTAAACGCCTGCAAAAACGAGCACGGATCCAAATGGATCCGCTCCCACATGGATCCGATCTCGTATAAAAGGGGTCTTAGTAGATCACACTTTTTTTTCTTTGTTGGCTTGTCTAGAGATGAGCTGAAGCTTGCAATAGATGACCGTGAATATCGAAACCTAACAATTGTGAGTGTTCCACCACTACTTGACTCATGAAGAAAACCAAAAGAAGTTGTTTAAAAAATGGGTTCAACTTGTTCACATCCATTAGCTTGTCAAATTTCGACCAATATTCATATGACATTTGGACTTCAACTTACATTGTCATCTCCATACTGTAGCCGTCGAGAGGGTTGGGTACGATGTTAAATCTAATAGGGACTGGGCTCCAACGGGGGCGGTACGATTAAAAGCAGGGGGAAAAGTCGTATTGTTGCCAAGAAAGTTTTACTCAAGCCTTCGGTTCTCGCTAGCAATTGGCGACCCTGTCTCCACATCATTGTAAACGAAGTTATAATAAAATCAATATATCACTTCTGATTAACCTCACTCCATTTTGCTATTGACTGAATTCCACTGACACAAGGTATGATGCTGCTCTCTTCTCCTTCAAGTATGCAGTTTCGAGTAATGTAATAAGCATTTAATTCCTTCATTGTCCATCGATGAATTCGTCCGTAAGAGATCCCATCTATATCTATGCCATACTAGTTTGCTTTTTATGTTTGACTAGCTGAATGTACTCGGCTCTGCCCGGGAAGCTTAGGCCTTCAAATATTGTTTTTTGTATGTGTAGCTGTGGTGACAAAAAGACAACATACAGGCATTGCTCTACCCTCTACCTCTATCAGACAGTTAATAAACCTGAAAGTCTTTAATACATAGGTATAGTTATGCTTGAGCTCTTGTCGAAGGACTACCGCTTGGAATACGCTCATAAGACAGTTCTAATGCGATTTACCGGCAATAGATATGTACATTGTAGCGTGCATATTACGCTTGGAATACTCTTATAAGACGCATCCAGGAAGTCTTGGAATGCACGTTTCACCCATTTTCAAGGCAGGCCTCTGAGGCTGCAAATCCGCTACTGACCTGCCCTCGGTCCAGAAGAGTGTTCACGCAAAGGTTTATTAAGATTGGTCCAGTAGTTTTTGCTCCCTTCACGGTTACACAGAAACATTGACACTGCACAGATATTATAGTATACAAATAAAGATTTGTGCCGTCTTCTTTAATGTGGGCCTAAATGCTATTTAAAGACGGCATCTTTTCTGACGTCTCTTTTGGAGCATAACATTGAAAGCTACTTTATCACTGCCCTTTCCCAACTGTAATGGAGCAGTTTTGAGTTTGATAAGTTGTGAAAAATACCATTTATCGCAGTTAAGCAATTGGAAAATACAAGCTTGATATATAACCACATTTTGCCTCTGATTTTAAGTGCACTCTCGAATATGATATCCAAGGTACACTTACATGATCATTCCTTGTAAGGCATGGTACTATTGTAAGAGAACGTTTATTAGAAATGGAAAGTAACAATTAAATATTTCAAACATATGCTCCATCCTCATTACTCACTTTAAACTCTACATAGCTATAATCACTTGTTTTCATTCCCAATTTTCTTTAGGATGTCATGACAAGGACACCAACAGTTGCGCATTCTGGAAGCGACGTGGTTACTGCCGTTATCCAAATGTTAAAAAGGATTGTTGTAAAGCCTGCAGCACGTGAATCATGTAACAGTGAATTGTTTTTAAGGTCTTGAGAAGGAAACTGAAAATCTATAGCGTGTTTTCCGCTAAATAGAGTATTGAATGCATATGGTGAACTGTTCTCATCACCTAAGCATTAGTCTAGTATCTTTGTCTGTCTCTTGAAGCAAGATTCTCTATAATGCGGTAAAATCCAAGCCATAATTTACGTCATTGTCTTATTGAATACGATAAAGATGGAATTGAATCCAAATTGCAACTAGTCATTGTCAAGACAACTGTTTGAAAACAGAGTTGGTTTAGGGCATGTTTTTTGACAGATATACCCCTTAGTTACTTACTTACTTACTGGTCACCATGACCGTTGCCGATCGTTGGTCCCCATGGATAGCGATCCTTGATAAGGACCTTCCAATGCTGCTTGTCCTGAGCCATCACCATGCTGACTCTGATGTCCTTGCTGTCTGTCATCTCCTTGATATTACTCAACCATGTTGTCAGATGTCGCGCTCTCCCTACCTTCTTTCCCCTGTTCATGACGAGCCCACGTAGGGTTTCTCCTGCTGAACCTTTAGCAACGTGACTAAAACGATGCCTTTCTCCTAAGTAGTGAAAAAAAGTGTTGTGCCATAAACCAATAGTCTCTTAGTTACGGCACATATACATGACAGAAAAGCATGCAGAGAGGGATCGATAAAGGAGAGGCGAGGAGGAACGAGATGGTGTAACGTTACAAAAAAAATATTACCCCTTACAGTGCCAAAATGAAACGAAGTAGATAAAGACGTCACGGTCATTATAGGAACCAATTCACTCGCAATACTCAGCTTGAAATTCTTTTCATTGTAAATTAGTATTCTTAAATTCTATTTCTTCTTAGGTTTTTTTAGGTCGCATTTTTGAACGAGTTCATATCTTTAATTGATCTGCAGAAGTATTCCAAGAATTCTAACAAAATATCCTAAAAAATATAATATAAACCACTATATTTGATGGGATATTTTACAACTTTAGTTCATATTTATAGCGAACATCTCTATAAAGGGACCATTAATGTAACAATTTGCAAAAAGGCGCTTCATAAAAATTACTTTTGTTACGTTTGCAATGTTCGCAAAATGCTATTCTTTGATGAGATTGAAAATATCCCGTTTATGAACACTGAAATTCTCAAATAAATTATTTTCGCAGACTCAAACAAGACATTTTCCAATAATGTATAAAATTTGTTCAAGAGAAACCAATTATGAGTGTTATTAAATACCCTAGTCTATTGTCAGACACCTTTTTATTTCTTATTATTATTCTTTTATCACTAGTTGTAAATTTTTCTTAATATCGTACCAGCAGTTCTATTGTTGCGTCCTTAACACATCACGTACATTTTCACAGTACCATTTCCATCTCCACCATCCTCTTTGGCACTTTGTTCTTGCATTGGTATAAACCTGTTCGTTCTTACTCACACGCCATTTTCTCAACCCCATTTGCATTTTTATTTTCCAAATATTCTCAGAATTTACATTTCACAGCAATGCCTACTGGGTTTTTTCATATTTACGTTCTTTAAGCGCATTTTCTTCATCAAATTTTTATTTCTATTTTCGATCTTCCTCCTTTGTTGCATGCCTATTTGTGTTTATTTGAGGACGTTTATAGTCCTTATCCAGATATCATTACATGAAATGTTTTACCATATTGCAAAAATTTATTTTCACATCATTATGGCCATTTCTATCCATACATTACTATCCGAAGTTCCTTTCTTAAATCTTGGTCATTTTTAAGGTAGATATTCTCACAGGCTTCTCAGAGTTCAATTCTGATCTTCCAATCAAAATATGATTAACGCTACAAAATTTATAAGAGGCATTCAAGAGCGAATTCTCAGGTAAAAAGACTGGTGGATTTGCAATCTCATCAGCTTGGTCCGTACACATGATATTTCTTCTATTAATAACTTACATGACAAAAGAGAGGATTAATGCAAAAACTTATCGATCACACCACAATCATCATCTCGCGGCCTCAGCCGAGATAGAATACACTACACCTTTCGGTCATAGCTGTCGGAACGTTTTCCTTGGTGACAGCGTTGTCCCTGTATATGATGTCTGGAAAGTTGAGCTTCAGAAACCGCTTGAGTGATGATGGGTGCCTCCATAAGAGAGACGACACAAGTTCATCTGAGGCACGCGCACAGTGTCTAGCAAACTGCAAGCATCTCCTTTCGGACTGCGCTTGATACCCTAGGTAGGTAACCACATATCATTTCAAGAGTTGGATGTTTTTTCCATGAATGATATGATACTCTTCTGAGAAGACGGGCATAGCATTAATCTAGGAAGCGGTGTTGTTTAGCGGAAAGTGTCCACTGATTTTACAAAAGAAATGAGTACTCTTTAACCTTTCCCACACTGAGTACTTTGAGATTCCTATGATTTAAAGGGGGGATAACGTCAGGGCATCTGCAAAAATGCTATGAATATTATCACTTATATATAAAAACTGCTGGATTATTAATTCATCTATTAGTTATAGAAAAAAACATTTCTATGTTTAGAATTATGATGAATACGTCACAGAACATCCAGCGTGTGCATAAGCACTGTTCAACAATCTTTCTTTGGAATGCCGTTGACCACTAAAATTACATTAATATTTGAGGTCAAAAGATAATTAAAATGGAACTGAGTACCAAGACCTAACTTGTAAACAATTAGCACTGTTTTGTTTTTTAAATATTTTTTAAAGTGCTTCTGCCCTTAACCTTTTGTATGATTTGTGAATCATGGTATGGGGTGTTTCAACATCATTATTAGCACCTTTGAAAAAGACAACATATTTTCAAAATTGTTTCGAATAAATTTAACCCAAAGTTACAACAGTTCGATAAGATAAGTCAAGTCGTTTATGAGATGTTAGACCGTTTTTGTTCGTAGCCTTTTGTGTACTCTGTGGGTGAATCATGGTATGGGGTGTTTCAACGTCATTATTAGCAGCCTTTGATATGACAACATTTTTTCAAAATTTTTTAGCCAAGTCGTTCATTAGATATTAGAGAAGACGATATGCGGCGAATCTGCTACCAAATTTTTGTAGGGACACCTTGAGGCAAAGACCTTTTAGTGATTACATATTATATCATTGACTTTCTCCTACTCTTTAGAGCGCTGTCGTTATTGGTTATCTTAAATTGTCACCGTTAAAACACGAATGATCTTTGCGAAATTTAATAACTTCAGCAACATGCAAAGTGACCTCAGTGCTGAACTAGTGGCCCCTTACCGATTCCTGATCTCACTACTTCTCACTGTCAGTTAACTTCTCTATAATGGAGCATAGGTATTTAAAACCGCTCTCTTGCTCCAAAACTATAAAAATCATCAAGCATAGTCGAATAGCATAACTTTGACTAATCAATTTGTTTAGTAGTTTTCTTACTTAGTACACAAGAATGCAAACATGTCATTAATCTATGTGCCAAATCTCTGTACTTCAGTAGGTTCTTTGCTGCAGTGTACTTTAACTGCCTCCGTGTTGGTGGAGAGGAGTTTTAAAAGAGAATATGCCCAGCGTAGCCTCTGCGTGTCGTTATAGGCTACTAAAAGAAGGGCAGGAAAGGCAAGAGAATCCAACCTCGCCCAGGACAAGATGATCTGAACAAAACCAACAACGTAAAAAGAAGGCGACAAACAGCTTGAGGGGTACCTGATTGATTTCAACGGGAACCTCCCCTGGTAGGGACTCTTGTCCTGCGTTGGGGTCCACCCGATCGTCATCCCATGACCATGGCAAATAATAAAAGAAATCGACAACCAATCCGAATAGCGACATGGAACGTGAAAACGCTCTATTAACAAGAGAACCTCGAAAACGTTATCAACGAGATGTGTCTTCTTCAAATCACAATTCTGAGCATTGGCGAGACGAGATGGAAAGTAGCAGTTTCTTAGACAAAAATGGCTGCAAAGGTGGAGCTCGACCCATCCTCCAGACCACATCGCAAAGCCTCCTCGGCTTCTGGCCAATGTCAGATCGCTTTTTACTTGCAAAAATCAAAGTGAACCCTTCAATATTAGTGTTATGCAGGTTCCCACAACTGATGCAGATGATGACGAGGCGGAGAATTGCTACCGAGAAGTAGATTTACCTTACTCTCAATGCAAGTGGAATAAAGTTCGGATTATTGAGAGACTTCAACTTAAAAGTTGGGAATTAGAGGTCACAGAAGGCAGTTGGTCCCCAAGGCTTAGGACAATTGAATGAATGTGGCGAAACGTTTTGAGACTGATGGTAGCAATCACATTGTTTTAGAGCCCTCCGAGACGTTTGTACACTTGGACCAGGAGTACATTTGTACACTTGGACCAGGAGGACGTTTGTACACTTGGACCAGGAGTACATTTGTACACTTGGACTAGTCCAGGAGACCGCACTTGAAACCAAACAGACTACATCGCAATACGCCAAAGGTTCAGAAACTCTGTCACGTAGTCATGCGCGTTTCCGTGAGCAGACTGAGCTGCAGATCAAAACTTTTAGGATGAAGCTAAAAAACAGGTTGGACGGAAGAGGAAGACCTTTGATTACACAGATCTGAATATTGATCTAAAAAATAAAATCAGAAACAAATCTAGTCAAGCCTTGGAGTCAATTGACCATACAAATGTGTTTCAAGCTTGGGAACATTACAAGAACGCCCTCATTGCCGCCATGGACAAGTACGTACCGAAAAACCCAGGAAGACACATGTTGAATGGATGACTCGTGAAATTCTCCAACCAATGGAAAAGACACAATGGAAAAGGCTGCGACAGTAATAAGGAAATAAATCTAGTAATAAAACAAACTTTCAACAATGTGCCGAAAGAATACTTCAACGCCAAATTTTGTACGGCGATTATACCCGAACAGAAGAGCCAATCAAATTCAGCTTACAGGACCACTATTTATCAAAGATGAAATTAGAGATGCCATTCACATAATCCCAAACGGAACAAAACTTGTCAAATTCCTGGACGACGAAGCGGTTGACTTTCTACACCGTTTTAAAAATAAATTTATGACCAGGGAGAGCTCCGGCGTGACCTAATCAGATGGATTTTCAAAACCAGTAGCAATGGAGTGTTAAAAATCCAGCAGCATAGTATTCATGGGTCATACAGTCAAAATTGTTCTTCGAGTCATATACGCGACGAAAGATGTCAAATTCGCCCAATGATTGCTAAATGTCAGTACGGTCTCATGCCTTATAGAGGAAGAAGATGAGCTATTTTAGCTCTACGAATAATTGGGGAGTGAGCGCTTGACATAAATCAAGACCTCTATCTCTGTTTTATAGACAATGTAAAGTCATTTGACCGGGTCAGATATGAGGATCTCACGCTGAAACTTTCCGATCTGAATACTTCTGACAAAGATCTAGGTATAGTAGAGTCTCCCTACCACAACCAAAGTGCTGCAATCTGACATGGCAGCAACCTCGGTGAGTAGGTCAAGATTAAATGTGATGCACGACAAGGCTGCGTTCAATCTTCTGATTGTTACAATTTCTACAATGAACAAAGCATGCGCAATTTGGAAGATCTTAAAGGCGTGAAAGTTGTCGGTGTCAACGTTACAAGCATGAGATTCACTGTCTATAGAGTGCTGTTTGCTATCTCTAAAGTAGCTCTCCAGAGTCTGGTTGATTGCTACATGAATGAAAATGAACTCTCAACACTCGGAAAACCTAGTGTATGGTCATGACAAAACACACCATTGTTCCAAATTGCAAGATAGTAGTTAATGATAGCTGAAGCAGTAGAATACCTCGGTTAAATCGCTACAGAGGATGTCAAGCTCACAACGGAGATCAAGGCTAGAATAGCTCAGCCCAGGTAAGATTTTACTAGCATAAAGGACGTCTTGTGCAACAGGAAACTCAAGGTAGCGACACGCACGGCAGTTCTGTTTTCCTACATCTGTCCAATCATGCTTTACGACTTTGAATCTTGGACATTACGAAAGGCCGACCTAAAGAGACATGAGGCGGCGATAATGTGGTTCTTGCGTCGGATTCAAAGTATCTAATGGACTGCAAGGATGACAAATGCTGAAATAATGGAGGCCATGGATTACAATCGAAAGATGCTCAACGCCATCAAAGTGCGACCGGTCAAATTCGTAGGACCCGTAATTCAAAAGGGGTAGCTGGAACACGTGGCCTTATCCGGGGAGATCTCCGACAAACGATCACCGGAGCGGAAAAGGACAAAATACCTGGATCAAATGAAGGAATGAACCGGACTCAGAAAGTCACATCAAGTTTTAACTACGTGTTACGATAGACAATTTGTCGCCGCTGTGATAATATGGCACAAGAAAAATACTCTAGCTGCCTTCATCCGGCAAGAATTTGGAATGGAAGCAGTAAGATTTTAGGAAGTTAGAACTTGAATGCAGAGCGTTAACATAAATTTTAATTAATTTAATACTAATGGATTTTCAACAAATACAAAAGACCTAACTCAAACAAAGGATCACATTCTCAATGAAAATTAATGACCAGGTTAAAATGCATGAAAAATATATATATACATATACACATATATACATATATACATATAAATGCAGTATAGATGTATAAATGAATAAAGGTTTATGATCAAATTTAACGGAAACATAAGTTGTCAGGGAACTGCACGAATAACGCGTTGAAAACTATTGCATGACTTTTTGGTACATTGACCTTGGACATTTGGAGTCACTGAATACAAGGCAGGGTTACCACTTCAAGGTATTTAGTTGCTTTGAAAGAAGTAGAAATAAAACATCGATAGATGTAATAATAAGCAAATATTTAAATAAATAACTAAAAGATAGATAGATGTAATTACAGACAAAAAATTAAAGAATTGATAGTAAAAAGTAATCCATCAAAGAAAAACAACATATATACATTGTAGATGGTTATGAATCACAAATGTTATTCACAATGATATAATTTAAATTACTAATTACAAGGTGTCACAGCGAGCTGCCCTTGGAAGCTGTTATCTGTAGAATCCCAGTGATTTCGTGTTTATTATATTTTAATCTGAGATTACTAAAGAAGGGTAGGTAAAAGAAAGAGAATCCGTAATGTAATGTAATGTAATCAAAGTAATGCAGCCTTCACGTTCTGGTTCCTGCTTCCTTCTCTATCCAGAGCCCATTCAAATTCTTTTTTTTCATGTTTTTGGAGAAGAGTAAATCTATTAAAAGGATCGCACCACTGGCATCTTACGGAAGTTCAGCTGCTTTCTTAGCAAAGGAAATAAATAAAGCTCACTTCATTTTTCTGTCATGAATTAATGATGATTAAACAACAACTTGGCCTTCCTGAAGTACCAGACAGCTCAAGTGATATTGAACATTAACTTGTATTGAAAACTTTTAACAAACAAACTGCAGGTGACAACAGCAAGGAATAGCATTTATAAACAACGAACAGACATCGATCCAGTTAGCCTATTCTCTCACCTGGAAAACCCTCTTCTCGTTTGTACTGCAGCAATGAAGGCTATATTTCTGCTCCTTGCACTCCTGCCTACTACATTTGGCAGTGGTAAGAAATTCTTTCAACTTTTGCTAACGACATTATGTTTTAGTTTCTATTCACACTTTTAAATTATTTTACATTTATTTGATGCTAAGGAATTCTTTTAATGTTCTTTTTGACTATTCTTAGGTGGGTAAGAAGTGTTGCAAACTAAGTATTGATTTCATGTTTTATTTATGTTTGGTAAGGGCTCGTTAATTCTACTATGTATTCCATCCTTGAAATAGCTCCTCCGTTTTCTTTCCGCAATTTCTTTTGCTTATAAACCGCACGTGCTGTTACTCTGCCTCGTAATAATGCAAACGAAGACCTATCTGAAAACCACAAAATGCAATGGCAGGATCCTGATAAACCACAAAATGCAATGGCAGGATCCTGATAAACCACAAAATGCAATGGCAGGATCCTGATAAACTATTTTAACAGTAAGAATTTTCAAAACAAATCTATTTCAAGTCTTGTTTATTTCTTTCATTGCTTGACATTTATTTTACGATGTTGGGTTAATACGTTTTTGTATCAATTAAGATTAGATCTGACATGATTTAAATATTTCAGATACCTACGCAGCCTAGATGTTGTTCTGGAAGTATTATTCGCTTGGATTAAGAAAGTCCTCTTCTTCAACGTTCCTTAAACGTTGCCTAGTTATCTTACTTTGTTAATTGGGTGGGTAAGTTCTCTGATGGTATGAACAAAAGCACTTTTTTCTGAATAAGCAGCAGAAGTCGTTTACCAGTATGGTAATATTACTTCCTTGATGAAGCGATAGGGAATTTCCTATTAAAAATTCTCGAAGAAAGGTACGCCACAATAACTGCTCAGAAAGCGGTCATGACTATATTGACTTAAGCAACATAGTTTTGTGCATAATACACTTCTCTTTTTATATTTCCTTCATTACTTTTACGGAGTTGACCATTTTGACTTCTAGAATGCTTAGTTATAAAACTTTTTCGAAAATTATTTAGGCACTCGTGTTTCCTAACATCTCGCCATATTTGGTCTTAAATTATTTTGGCGGTTTGTAACAAATATTGTAATGTTCCAGGCGTCTGTAACAGAAGAGGAGATTCAAAAATTCAGAGAAAGGATAGCAGATTTGGAAGAACAGTTACAGGAAAAAGCTAAGGAAGAAGGAATAAAAATTCTTAAACCCAAGTAAGTCGGAGTCTGTTTTTTCTTTCGGCTCCTGTTTTTTACGACCCATATAATACATGAATAAACGAACAAACAAAAAGAAGAGGAAAAAAGACGCCAAAAATTTTTCCCTTTTTGTTTTCTACCCGTATAATGTATAAAAAATGGACGAGCTTAAAGAAGAGGAAAAAAAAATTCGTCCTCTTTTTTGTTTACTGCCCGTATAATGCATAAGAAAACGGAGGAGCATAAAGAGGAGGGAAGAAACAAAAACCTTACCCTGTTTTTGTTTACTACCCGTATAATGCATAAAAAACGGAGGAGCATAAGAAGAGGAAAAAACAAAATCTTCACATATTTTGTTTGCTAACTGTATAAATGCATAAAAAATGGACTAGCATAAAGAAGAGGAAAAAAATCTTCCCCTTTTTTTGTTTACTACTCGTATAATGCATTAAAACCGGAGGAGGATAA
>JAAAKL020008786.1:0-15625 GCA_010016065.2 Carybdea cf. marsupialis auct. non (Linnaeus, 1758)
CATGTGGTTTTTAAATGGATAAACCAACAGAGAAGTAATAGATGATGGCACGAGACGTATAGAAGAGTAAAGAATGAAATTCACTTACATAATAGAGTTTATCGCGTCATTGATCGTAACTTTTTTCACGCTTGAAAACGTCTGGCTCATGATATGATAAAATTTACCATACAAAAGGCACCAAAATAAAATAAAATATAATAAAAAGATAAGATACGATAAGATAAGATGATGGGATGAGATGAGATGAGATGAGATCCAAGACCTAAGATTAGCAAAAGTAAGTAATCTTTACTTTTTTATTTGATTTTTTCCTTAAAGTTCTCATTTTGATTGCGTTATTGATGATATTGATATAACAATTGATTTGTACGGTTATTTTTTGGTACTGCATTAATTGTAGGTAAACTATATTGTATTCCAATGTAGACCGTCGACTATATGTCAAGAATAACTGAATGCCAATTGCCGGGTAATTTACTCTGTGTTCCAATGTTAATGAACTATTTGTCGGCATCAAACATATTTTAGTTATCTTCAAACGGAAGATAGATCTAGTTTATAGTTGTTTAACCTTGAATTAGTTGACGCGTGTACGCAGCGGAGGTAACTCTTATGGGAGTCGATATTGAGAAAACAAAAAGGTGAATAAAATTAAGGTGAAAGAGTGAAGGAATCTGATGACAAATTGGAAAGTAAATAAATGAAATTCATGAATGGATACATTAAAAGTCATTGAATGATTACAGAAAACAATTAATGAACGTATAAGTAAATGTATAAATGACAATGAAAGAAAGAATGAATAAATGGATAAAGTTATGGGCAAAAAAAAGCAAATGTTTTGCGAGAAGCGGCTCCTGCAATCAACAATGGAATAAACTCCAGAAATTCCCCAGGGATAATTCCTCACGTCAGTTCTCTAGAAAAGCAGTATGATCAAATGCAGCGGTAGAATGTTTTGTTAAGTATGTTCAACTTGACGTAACTTACCTCGTAAATTTTTGAAGGCAATGCAAAGAGCTTTTTCAATCCTGGCTTATCACACAAAACTGTCCTTAACTGCTGTGGCAATCCCTATCATTTGCAGAAAACAGAAAAAATTTGAACCTGAACAGTCACTGAATAATAGCAATAAATTCCACACCGACTACAGGTTTGCGCCAGCAATCGAAATTCAGGGATCTGGATCGAGTACATTGTAAGGGTACGACAGCCTCATTTGTATCAAGATCACATCATTCGAATGCATGGTTTCACATACGAAAAGCGCTTTCTATATGACGCATTCGCTTATTTTCAAATCTAGGGGGAGGGAGTGTCCACAACTCGACTTATCACTTGAATTTACGATTAAAAATCTAGTTGTGTTCGGAGGAGTGACTACGTGGCTTTGCCATCTAAGAGAAAAGTTTAGCCTTACAATGCAAATATGTCTTAACTTTCACTCGACTTTCTAATAAGGAAATCGAGTCGCGTCGAACGAGTGTGTACAGATAACCTCATCAATCCCCCTACAACCACTGAATGGATCGAGCTTCCTATTGTTTCAAACAGCGAAAAAGCGTGGTCATGAATGCTAGCTCCCATAAGTTAAAATAGCACGGGAAGGTCCGTAGTGTTACGTAATTTTGTTTATAAGCTTGATTGATGGGGACTAAAATGGTGCTCAACAACTGAACTCGCTGTGAGACGGACGATGCTCGATCCAATGCTTTTAGAGATCAGTGCCTACAACCAAATTTTTTTGTTTGCTTTCGATTCAAGTACATCTTCATAGAACCCTACATCCCACTAAGACTTCAACTGATCGTCGTAACTAAAAGCTCCTACAGAAACTTACTCAGTTGCCTATTGATGACACGCTCTTTAGCAAATCTACCCATTTTAGGGGTTAATGACTTCTTAGCTTCATATCCTACTAGGGGACAGGGATGCACCTTACCCTAAGAAAACAACCCACTCGAAGAACAAGAGGAGCTTTTACATGAAAGTAGTCATTAACGCAATAATACGTCTGGTAGAAACAACACACGTCTCTCAATCAGTGGACACTTCCATATCGAAAATATCTCTAGTAAAAGCTGGAACTGCCAAGCAATCAAACTAACAGATAGGAGAGGAATCTATACGGAGTGCCTTCCATTTGCGCTACCAGCCGGAAAAAATGCATGTTATACACTTAACTACCAAGGATGATTTCCTCTTTAACACCATCAATACTAACTTCAAGTGGATAGATACAACAGTATGTTGTAGCCAAAGGTCTGACAGAGAACAACACAGTACAGCTTTGCTTTCGTACCTTTACCATAAGACCCATCACATATCAGGTTCTACTTTCGACAGTCTGAACTCACTACAAAATTTTAATGAACTTAAATTAACTGATATCATGATTTGATCATTATATGATTGAGCTCTACAGAAATGTATTGAGCACTGTCGCAACGGTATTCTTAAATCTATTTTTACTGTTTGTAAATTAACTGTTACATTGACACAAGTTGCCATCGAATCTTTCTCCTCCCTCCAAGTCCTAAAACTTCTACATCTATGTATGAGGACCCGTCAAGTACTCCTAGATTAATCACAAAAAGTGGCAGATGTAACGGTGTGTGGTATTTTTAGTTTTGAGACTTCTCATACTTACCAGGATAGTGCCAACGTCCAAAGGTGGGTTCAAAAGTCCACTTACGAGAGGCCCATAAAATTCTGACACCTTAAATCAAAATAAATGTTATTGAAAAATTGACAAACAAACTGACAAATGACCGTTGATGCTTTTACTGTATATTGATATTGCAACGGGCTAAGGTACAAATATTAGAAAAGCGAGGGAAATAAAAGCACAGGTTGCTAGGCAATGTAATAGTAAATAACAAAGAGAAAGCCTTCGTCACGCAGGAAAATAGTGAGGAAAAGGTCCATAAAAGCAAAGAGGAACATCGCACTCTCCTATCTTATTTCAAGTACTCTTTCAATTATTGTAAAATAGGCATCGCAGAATTGTTAACGATCTATACACAAGATATTCAAACGTACAAGATTTAAAAGTAGCATGATGTTAAGCCTTGACCCAGGGGGAGGGGGGTCAGTCGTTTTAAACTCTCTTACATATCAGCCAAAGGGTAGGCCCCTCGCCATACGGAGAAGCAAATCATAGTGTATCCAAGATGGGTACGAATTTGCTAGGTAGCGTAAATCCTTGAACAATGGTGACGCTATTTTCGTTGGAAACACGAATAAGCTTGACATCAAATAAAAACTCCAATATGTTAAGTATGGCATTTATTTAAAGTAATACAATCGCTTAAAAATATTGGTCTCCCTTCTTCTTGGTACCATCAAACGTTGCCTTGTTGTATGACTGCACTTCGAAGGGCGATTATTTGGTAACCTCCTTCATATCTACTACATTAATAAAAATACTCAGTATGCTCATTCTTTGGATGACTCTTCTGTTTCTATTACTAAAAAATACAAAGATTTCTATGCTAACAGTTTCCGTAGGACTACCAAAATCTGGATTTGTCAGTGGCGGTGAGGTGACTCGATGGTCGACGATTCTTTGAGAACTGACGGCAACGATCATTGAAAACAAAATCAACAGAAAGCGGTTGAAGGACAAACCTTGTCAAAATGAATTGGACTCTCAAGCAGGGCATCAACATAGGTTTCGTTCAAATCCGTGTGCTGCAGAATAAAGTTCCGCACGCTACTTGTGTTTGTCAGGAGAGAGTTCAGATTGGATCCTGCAAATGCGAAATGGCAAAAAATTTATAAGTAGCTTTAAAGAATCATGGTCCGTTATTCACAGTATATAACAACGTTATACACAAAAGAAGCAAGACTTTACTGCAAATGATCAACGCTAGCATGGTTGGTGGTGTTGACGAGCCAAAAATCTAAAAGTAAGTTGAAACTAGCAGCGAATATAACAACTTTAATTTCCAGGTACTTCAATAAGACGATCTCTGGGGAGCTAGTGGTAACTTATAAATTTTTCTAACATGGAACTGTGATCATTTCACGCAAAATCTACTATCTGTTACCATTATTACGCTATTTATTTCCTAATATTATACTACCAACTATTTAGCAAGGTTGAGATAAACTTCAAATTCATTTCTCCGTCACGAAAACAGGACTCAAGTTCACCTCAAAGTGATGAAAGAAGCCAGTTTCTGCAACATATTAGTCTTACCCTTGGACCTGCCAAAATGCTTTGAAACCTTCATAGTATATCAAAGAAAACCATGAAACTAGCAAACACCGTCTCAAAAAAGGACATTTCCCAAAACATAATTATCTTATTAGACCTACAACTCGTCAAATCACTATCTATTTAGTCCTGCCCCTTTATATCGATAAAGTCATGACTTCACTACCTCCATAACCCATCAGGTCTTTAGCCCAAAATGACACTAGTTTAACATTTCGCTTCATAAAATTAAGATTAAGCCAAAATCCCTTTCTTCCACTACAACATTTACCCCACATCTCTTTTTTAATTTAAAACTTCTTTAGTCGCCCACTTAGCTAGTGTAACTCCTTTAGATTAGTCCCTCTTGAAGGTAACATAGGGTGACATCCCCTTACTACTGAATAGAGCCACACCCAGAATCATTCTCCTTACGCTAATGTAGTATCAAAACCTTTAACCAATATACGTTTTCATGTTGTAAAATTCTATGAGTGAAAAATTGTTGTTCTTCAAAAACATAATGGGGCTTCTGCCACCTCCACCCCCCACTGGATCCAGTCCTGTATTTAATGTAATAGATTGGTCTTAAAGCCTATGTCATGATGACATCAGGATCTAGAATACTCTAGGATAGTCCATGGCACATGTAATATGCTTAGTCATAGTGATTCAACTGTAAAATGACTTATACATAAATACGTGATTTGTAGCATTAGCAAGGGATCAGAGATTGTAGGCTGAGATCTATGTTGATAAAGTAAGTGACCACGATCACTTGAGTATTCTATCGACCTTCATCTTACTGGACATCTTGACATATGGCTTTATCCAGTATACAACATTTAATATTTTTAAATATGATTGATAACAAAGATACAGTTTATACATAACATCAATACAATGATGTAATACTGACTATTCTTCATCAGTTACTACCACTGCCACGTCATAAGTCAACCATGAACGTACTTAAAATTAACAGGTCTCTTCAAAGCCCCTTATAATAAACAACCTCATGCAAAACAGCTGATCAGTGAATCCCGCCACCTGCACTTTGTTCTTTTCGACAAACAATACCCGTAGATATGCTATACCTGTATGTTTGGTACCTGATGGCTTAATTACCTTAACGTGTTGATAAAATATCATCGGCATTAAATGGACTATTTGAAACCCTAATTAACCTTACAGAATATGCCTCTGTCGGTTAGCATGAAAGGTGCCAAGTCTCACACATGTTTCATTATGAGTCACATGCAGGTTCTACCTAACATTGTGACATCCATGGAATTTCAACAATTTGGCAACCTTTAGGTCATGAAGGTAAGACCACGAAAAGGTTAGGGGTGAAGACCATTATTCCTCTTCCTTTCTCATGCATGGTACTTCACACTTTAAGAAAATTACGAAGAAAGTGGTTGTTGTATAGCCAAAACATAACAACCACAAAAACGATAATTCATGATTCTGTTTATAGCCTCATACGATGGTATACAAAGAGGATTCAGCTGTTTCAAGTAATCATGACTGCCCCGAAGTGAATCTATTCTCTAGATTTCAATTGACATAAAATTGGGTATTTTACAATTATCACATGTTATTTAAATATGCTCGTGCTCATGACATAGCCCCTCTCTAAATTAAATTCACAATAAGTCATATATCTTTTAGGTTGATCTTCAATGTCCTCTAATACAACTTGTAGAAGATATGTTTCAGATGTTTCTTATAATCCCACGAGGAAGGTTAAAGTTTAAGGTTAACAAGGGCAAATAAATTTAGTTATCGAACTGTAAATTCTCCTAGTATTACTTGCAATAATTACATGCTATATAATGATTCTATCAATCACATCTTTTAAATGCAAAACTTCATTTTAGTACTCAAGTCCGTGTTTGAAGCTTTTGTAATTGATCAAAACCTAAATTCTCCCTGCCATTGCTGAGGCTATTTTTACTTACACATTTGCTTCTGTGTTGGGAACTATTTATAAAACGTTCCTTTCAACAAAAGATATGAATTTACATCAACCTTAACTTTTCATGGAATATCACATAACTGATCATAGGTGATGATGTCAACAGTTAACATAATGGCATTTTGATATATTTGTTTCGACTTTTCCCAGTTATCCTACATCTGAACTTACATATTGTCACCTCTTTTGACACAAAATACAAAAATATCAATAAACCCCAAACTATGCACCCCCCCTCCAACAAGGCAGAGGAATACCTAATCCCACTATCTGCTGAATTATGTCAACCATGAATCTACTAGATAGATTTTGTTCATTAAAATAATGCTAGCCTGTGTGGAACCCCACTTTGAGAGTCATCAATATCAGACCTACCAACTCCTGATAAAAGAAAAATCTGAATAACCATGAAAACATATCTGGAGATTCTACAAAACATTGTGAGATTCTACTTTGTATTCCCACCCAGTGCATTTACTTGCAAAGATTACAGGGATACTTGGCAGGTGATTGAGGTTTGGGCGATGTTAAACATAGCCACTGCATAACATTACTAGCAGAGGCCTAGGAACAAGGCAAAAATCAGCAAAAAAGGAGTAAACAAAAGTGCAAATGTAACAGTGTAGAGTTTTGCTCTATTCACTTATCACTTTATCAGTTTATGTCACTAGCTTTCCATAAATTTTCCATTTTTTTATTTCACAGCTGATATTACATGTCAAAATGATTCCCCCCCCCCTCACCCCAAAATCATGAGGTTGGGGAGCCTTGTTGCGAGGCTGTGATAAAAAATTAAAAACTGCGAGACTCACAGCACAACCATGAGAGTTGGCAGGTCTGCACTATGGCCACTAAAAATTAAAAATATCTCACAACAGCAAACAAGTAGGCCTATATGTTATAATCTATAATCACCTTTCCTATAATGGCTGATGCCTCTAAGGATACCATTTAAAACAAAACATACCATAGTGGTTATTACAGTTTTAATCAATATGATAAAGGTGTTAAAAAAAATACCTGATTTGAAGGTAGAGGTCAGATTCAGCACATTCAGTTCTCTTAAAGTTTCTCTCAATGCACCATAGTCTGAAAACAATCTTGTTACCAACCTGACATTTTCTTCATTTTGCAGGAATGGTGACAGGTCTTGTGTCAACTTGTAGAAACTAGGTAATGGTAGGAACATAAGGATTTAGTTAGAAATTGCCAGCAGAAACTCAATACTTTATTGAGGCTGTACTGTTCATATCTCCACTCAAATTGTAATACAATAAAGGCAAACCAACATACTAGAGTTGTTTTGTAGTAGCCATTCCCAAAGAGGATGGTACCATTCCCTAGGGGCTCCAGAATGATGGGGAATGGTGTAAGGAAACTGGACAATGGGGGTTAAATACATATAAGGGGTAAATTTTTATACTTTAAATACTATATTATTTTAATTTTTTGTATTATAGTTAATGTTTCAGCTCAGGAAAATAAACCAACAAGGGGTGAGGGGGGGCTTTACAGTTTGGGACCAAAACATTTTGGGCAGCATTTTACACAAATTTAAAATTACATACCTGCTAAAAGTGCTTATCTATGAGCATCAGAAATTGGCATTAGAACAACTCTTAACCAAGAAAAGCGGAGATCAAAGTTTTCTGGTTATTTAGAAAAGTGTAACTAGCATGAGGTTCTGAAGGTGACTTAGATTGGTTATATTCAAAAAGAAACATAAATTTGAGAGACACAGCTGGTAACTTGCAATGTATAGTAGCTGTTGCAGTACATAAGAAGGAAACATCACACAAAAATGCTAAGGATGTAACTCTGTACATGTCATAAATTATGTTCTAGCCGAAATCCAAACTGCTTACTTCAAATTGCAATGAAATGCCGCATGCGGTATTGATAATTTTTATTAACACCTATAATCTTTTCCCTTTAATATGGTTTCCATAACTGGGAGTCTAAAAAATGCAGGATGTATAAGAAGGCATTTTTGTTGCCATAACAATATTGGACACTTATACCTAAAAAAATAAATAGATCCACTTACTATCAAATACAGCAAAATTACATGGCACCTATTTACCTAGTGCTAGTTCTTGCTTGTTGACAAAAAACTCTTGAATGCTTCATTAACTTAAATCATATGTATTTCTACTTATTGAGATCTGTCCAAGGGCATGCCTGTCAATAGCTAAGTCAATTTTTTTTGGTGGCATACTCGATTTTGAGGATAGCCTGTTGCCCAGCCAGAGTGAGCAATGTCTTGGGAGAGAGCACATTTACAGGGGTGGTCTCCTGTTGCCTTCCCAAACCTTTCCCCCCTTTTTTTCTCTGTTTAACATTTTTTTTCCATATATGGGGTTTGAAGGTGCCCATACAAATGAGACTTGTTACTGGAGCATAGAGCACTTTAAGACCAGATGCCCTTCCTGACATCACCAATGGCCCTTCCAGGATTTGAACACTTACTCTCTTGACTCTCTTGATCTGAAGATCAGGAACTTATCCACTAGACCATGGCAGCTCAAACCGATAGTCTTTAGATTGGGCTAGGTTGGATTTGAACCCAAAACCTCTGGCATGTGAGTCCCATTCCTTAACCACTAGGGTATATTACCTACACTTCTTGAGCACTGGTATTTAGTCAATAACACCAATTTCTTCACTGGCATTAAAACAATGTCTAGAGTAAAAGCTGTTAGTTCCAATAATATTAACCTGATGTTCTTAAAAGCATTGAGTATGTTGTAATAAAACCAAAAACACCAGAAACACAGGTCACATTTACTCTTATCTTTTTACCATGAATCCATATTTTAAGGAGAATTTGCAAGCTATTTAATTGAATCAAATTGTTTGACCGCAGTCAAGGGTGACCCCAAGGCTATCTTCAGGGCTTCTGCTCGACTGCAGGGAGGGGCACCTCTCCACTTCCTTGTGTTTCCTATTTAAACATGAACCAAAAGAATATTTTTTCACTATGCAACATTATTGTCACTTAACAAACATTTGTGTCAGTCTGGTGGATCATTGCAACATAGCATATAATAGCCATTTTCATTGTAAAGTTTTTCCTACCTTCCATTTGAATAGTTAGGAAGATCTTCTGGGGAACTGACATTGCCATTTGCAAAATCACAGATGAATGACTGCAAAAATGGTAGTGCTCCTGCGGATGGTAGAGCTCTTGGCTTATAAAATGCTATGAAAGCAAGAAAAATGAACATCATTATGTCACTGTTTCGTTCTTTATTCTACGTAAATAGGAACATTGTCATGACAGAGAAGATGTTTTGAAAAGGAGTATAAAAGAAATTGTGGCTACCAATGATGGGGATGATGGGGATGGCGATGATCACTCATCATTTTGTGTTTATGCAGAGGGAAAGTGATGATGTCAAAAATCCAAAGTTTTAGAAATAGTACAATCTGACCCCAGATATCAAAAGGGGAGCTTGAAATAGGCTTTTTCCCAAAGTAGAAGACCTGTAGTGTATATAGTGTTTAAACTAGAGGTGCCTGAATATCAAAAATCTCTGGTCAAAACTCTGTTGATATTCCTTGGTTCCTAAAGTTAGGAACCAGAGTTAAATAATAGGGTTTTGTTAGAGAGATTTAAAACTTTCACTCTCAATTTTGGACATTAACATTCTCACTAATAGGGTAACATGAAAATTGAGCTTTTCCCCCTTAATTCCAAAATGTTCAAAATCATGACATCACACTTTCCTACCGCATATATACCCTTTTAGTTTTATTTCTTTTGCAGCAAGGAATTAAATGTTGCAATGTACAATCCTTCTCCAACTCTTAATTTTATACTTAGAAGAAAAAGAACAAACATTCGAAGAAATATTCTGAAATTAATTTTTGCAATCATTTGATTAGCCAACTATGGAGTCTCCTTGATATCCTGTTTTGCTTCACAAAGAAACTCTGTTCTGTAATCTGTTCCAGCAGTGATCTTAAATACTTCTCCTATCAAATCAAGAAAAAAACTGGCATCACTTTTGTCAGCCAAAGTGCCCTAGGATAAAAAACCATGAAAAAGTATGGTAACTACAACAAGAAGGCTTTGCTATCTCTTAAGAAGTAGCCATCAACATAATCATTATCACCATTGTTTGATGATCATCATATTCATCATGTGCAATACTTTTTCAACTGGGAATTCAATATGGAAGCTAGTATAATCATCATCTAGTTAAATTTGAGAAAGATTATTTATGTATTTGTGCTGACAAAAAGAACCAAACAAAACCATGCATTTGACAGTGAAAATGCAGAGTTGACGCCCTTCAGATTTGGAGGACACTGAAGTTCTTTGGTTTAATCCCTACCAACAGCATGCAATTATGTTTCTCTTACTTGTCTATCATAAACAACTGTATGTAATAAGAATAAAAAAATTAATGCAATCCTTACAGTGTGACCTTTGCTCTGGAGGCCTTCTTTGTCTTACCAATACCAAGATGATGAAGAGTGCTAAAGGCCAGAAGATTTCTATGACATTTCTCAGCTACAAGGAGAAAACAACAAAAATAGAATACAGAGAGATCTAAAACAGTTCAGGAAAGGTCACTGCCCATATGTTTGATAAGTAACTAAAACAAAGCAGCAGGCCTTTGTCTGATACAAAAGTAGTTTATCAAATACCTTTATGATCTAGAATCCTGGCCCTGGCAATTTTTGCCACAGTTCAAGTTTAGTGTGAATAAATGCAAAAGATGATGTACCATACAGTGGAAGTCTTACGGTACTTTCTTACCCCATTCATCACTCCTTTTCTTATTGATAGCTTCAACGCCATTCCTTAATTGCCACTGTCAAACACATCTTGTATTCATAGCAGCAGAATTACCATATAAACATATTGACTTAGGAAGCACAAACAAAGGAAGTACTTAGTAATAAAACAATTAAATATATCTAAACAGAAATGACATTTTTAAAAATACTTTTTGGATTTGTATTCTCAGTCAGGGCATGCCAAATAATGGATTGACCTATTTCAACTGACTTCTTAAAGTACTTTTCTAACTCATGGCCAGACTCCCTGTAGAAGGAAAGAGTTATAAATTCTAGAGCTTTCAGACAATCTCTCAACAACTCTGTTTCCAATACTGTTGCACAGGTCTAACAGGATAGCACTACCACCACTGTCTTCAAAACTTTATAATGAATTAAGTTAAGATCAGGGTTGCTGAGGTTAATTTTGAGGTTTTAACAAGTTATTGGTTATACTTTCGTGTCTAAGATGTTAGGTTCATTGGGCAAAAGGATTTGAAAACTGTCTTTCTATGTATACATCCATTGAAACTGGTCATTACCTTCCAATATCACATTTATTCTGCATAAACAAGCCAGGATTGTTATTGTAAATACTGTGATCTTTCTAGAGACCACAGAAAAGAATTGTATGCAATATTACATTGATAAAATAAATGTCTGTAGGAATTATCATTTCTGGATTTAACATGAATTGATTTTCAATTTGTTTTACATCCTGTATTTTGGGAAGTATCACAACGATGAAAGATGTAAAATTGCAAGAAGAAGGAAGATAGGAAAGCTACAGGATACCTACAAGTGTACAAAAATTCAAATATTACCTGTTGAACAAATAAATAAGAGGCAAACAATCTAGCAACTCTTGCTGATGCATCTTAAAGGCATTAAATGTGCCCTTACGGTGCACTCCTTACAACTGTTTTATAAAAGGGAAATTAACTTGGCACCTGTCCTTTATTCTTAATTTCTTACAGGATGTTCTGGTCTAAGGGATTCAACATTAGATACAAAAGTTATATAAACAATGTGCTTCCTTTTTGTTGTGTGATCGATAATAAGGAAAATCAACAGGAAATAAAAGACTGGTCTATGCAGTGACTGTATCCTGGTGTAGCATTGAGTCTATATAACTGGATTTAGGGAGTCCAATGTGCACATCCTTCCAAATATTTCAAATTGGAATGCTAGTGGGGTAAGGTACAAGAATCCTGCAAGAGAATTTTGGGGACCATAATTTTGTCTGAAAAATACAGATCTCAAGGAGTTAAATTATTTCTGTATGAAACGTATCACAAATTATCAGGACTTTTAATATGTACTACTGCAATGTTGTGACAGGAATATAATTTTGTTTCTTTTCAAGTTTCAGAGACTTTTCTATTACAAGCACTCCTGAATATCAAAGCCTTGATTCTCCATTAAAATTTCTTGTTCAGAATACAGTCAAGAAACTAGCCTAATAAGAACCTTTCAAATGGCTGCAGTAATGAAAGTAACATATCTAACCATGGGGTAAAAATTGGTGAGAAAAGTGGTAATCAAAGGATTTTCCGGCTGGATCAGGTCCTTCTATGTTTAGTATCCTCATCAATTTAAATAGTATATTTTCCAGAGTATATCTTACTTTCAGTGCATAAAAAATTGTACTGTGGGATCATAATAGCAATTTTCTATGCGATAAATCTGTCATAATTAAGTATACTGGTACTCAATGAGTGCTCAATGAAATATACACTGATTTTCACTATGAAATATCATAATTAAGCCCTAAAAATAACAATATCTCCAAGGTTCCAATTTCCATCTTATTCTTTTTAACTGCACCACACATCTCTAGTCTGGGTGCATCCCCTCGCTGGATACCTGTGCTTCTACAAAAATTCGTGAGCCTGCCGTTTGACTTAACAAAAAAACTACCAACACAGCAATGCTAAGAACGTCTTTAATTTCCAGCCATTTCGGTTGCCTAAATTCCAACTCTTCGCATACGTTATCAAGAAGATATTAGCTTTCTTCGATCAATAATTCATGATAAACATGTCATGTTTTGCAGTACCTGCACGTCAAACTCTTTCCTGATTTTCCTTGCTTGCGACCATCTGCTGGGAATAATCAACTAAAGCGACACCGTCATACTATTTAGACGTCTACTTTCCGTCACAACGATTGCTACAGTGAAGTTCAATTAAACGCAGATAAAATAGATGAAATCAACTTAACTACCGGGGTATTCCTTCAAAATTAAACTGGAAGTGAAACCAATAATTATAAGAATCGTATCCTGGAAGTAGCATTAAATGAGGTCGTTATGTATGGAGACGTAAATGTTACTCGAAGCAAACATTTTTTGAAAATCATGTCCAATTAGGACGTGATGTGGTGCTATACATAATCATCTCGAACACAGTGTGCTCGAAAGTTTACATGAAGTCATCCAAATGTAAACGATTATGCTGATTTTCATGGTTTTTACAAGTAATTGTGGTGATAACGGGGTTAACGCACTCTCAGACCCCACAAACTGGTTTCAAATCTAAAATATTGTGTGGTGTGACAAATCAAGCATTTTGAAGGTATCTTTTCGAGAATAAAATCTGGTATCGGAGATGCCTTGAATTCTGCTCTAGAAGTACAGAATTCAATAACCCACAGCGCTCCAAATTCGTATTTGTATCAAGGCTATAAAAACTCAGCAAGCTCTTAAACCCGCTAGTACTTCACGAGGAAATTAACAAAGTTATCCCGATCGTAACCGTATCAAATCTAATTTCACTGCGGCTTCAATGTTTGTGACTCCATTTGTTGAATCCCTTACGAGTTTTACTCCGGTTAGTAGATCTACTGTGTCGATAAAATTAGTCTGTCTTGTAAGAAAACATTCTTTATACACTGATAGTACCTTCTTAAATACATCTAATCCCTAAATAGGGTACTTATGGAGTAGCGGGCTTTTTAGTTTCACATGTTCGAAATACGATGATTTTCAGTTACGGAGTTCTGGTTACGACGAAATGCATGCTCGACTTTACCACCTCCATGAGTTTATGTTTCATAACAAATAAATGCTGATTCACAGAAAGAATGGGAAAGCTACTGAAGATGAGTAGTTGCTATTCTTATACGTCTGTCAGAAATTTCAGCATAGAAATCAAAGAAAAGACTTTAAAACGTCATCTGATTCGAACTAAATCTTTCACATGCAATCGTGTGGGCAAGATGTTGGCATATACCAGGTAATATCATAACGCTCAAATTCGAAGACGTTACAATAATACCTGAAAATCCACTGATTTAAAGTAAATAGAGATTATCTACGACATTTTCTAGCGACGTACCGGCTGTCTTTTTCTTAGTGAAAAGTTTTTCCACAGCAAAATCTTCAGCTGGTGCAAAAATCCCATGCTTTGTTGACTTCCTGCAGTAGAAGACGCTAATGATCAATGGCTTCCCTCTGCATTGGTTATCAGTTCTATCTGCAATGCCTGTGGAGTAAATGGCGGATATTAGACAAAATGTTGAAGTTTTTATCCCTTAACGTATCTCTTGCTGTTGGTGATTCCTTGATATTTAATCTTCCCACAATATCATAAAATTTCGGTGTAATCTGACAGGTTAATCCACTGTCAACTTCAAAGCCGCAAAAATACGTGAAAGTGTGAAGTTAAGCAAAACAAGATACACGTGAAAGAGAGGCCACTCTGAGCGAGGTTGTACAAAAATAACAGGATGATCCGACCGATTTTGTGTTTTGTAAACTTATTTCGTGAGAGTGAGTGGGAATGCAAGTGGAAATACAAGTTGGCATCTCAACCGCAAAACCCAACCAACTTAGCGAAAGACAACTAAGCTAAAATTAAGATTAATAAAATTGGGTTCTTGCGTTTCCACAACTTGTGTTTAAAATATCTGCAGACAGCATCGTTACCGTTTTATGAAGAGAGGGCATCAATACGACTTAACAACACAAAAATGTCAAAACAGCAACATTACTGAGGTCGTTAAAGAGAATGTAAAGACGAAAATGCTGTTCAGTACTAAAATGCTTTCGCTGTTTTGTGAATTTCCATTCATTGTTTTTAATTATGTAATGTTTACGATATGCGTCGTCCTTTGCCAACATTATGAGAAACCTCTTTATTCGTGATTCTGTCTGCCCGGCTTGTCCAAACGCTTTGTGCCATAAACACAATTCAGAAGCGTCTAGTGTTGCTTCTACCTCTTTCCTCGGCGTCCATATCTCAGTCGCATTATCGCATACAGAAGGCCCTCTGAACAATAGCTTTCTTGAGTCCCATACGAAAGCCTTTTGTTAGTAGTTCTTTTCTTCTATAATATGCTAGTTTGCTCATCCCTATTCTCTTACGAACTTCAGTGTTGTCTCTTGCATCTTCTGTTATCATTGTACGAAGAAGCCTGGACACTTTAACCCGTTCAAGGTTATTTTAAAAGTTTGTTGATGGTACAGAATAATAAAACTGCACGAAATAGCAAGTTCATTTTGTACTAAAAAGCTTTTTTCGTCTGACACTCCTCAGAGTGCATTAGTCAGAAAATAACCGAAAGGGAATCAATGAAATTATTTGCCCAACTGTGTTTTACAAGGTAGCCAATCAGAATTCTGACTGCCAGATTGGTGTTGTTTTGACCAA
>JAAAKL020008787.1:0-15620 GCA_010016065.2 Carybdea cf. marsupialis auct. non (Linnaeus, 1758)
ATAATTTCGTTGATTCCCTTTTCGGTTATTTTCGGACGAATTGTACTCTGAGGAGTATCAGACGAAAAAGGTTTCAATTACTAAAATAGTTTAGCTGTTTTGTGCAGTTTTGTTAGTCTGTACCATCAACAAACTTTTCGAGTAACTTTATTCTATTCTATCAAAGTTATCCCGTTTAATAATTTCTATACAATGAAATTCCACCTTTTAACACATTTCAAACGATTTTCGAAGATTTGTAACTAAAACTCCACTAAAAATATTCCTAGCCTCACAATCAGAAAGCTTTGAAGTACAAAATGAATTCGCTATTTCGTGCAGTTTTTATATCATTAACATAATTGTGATTTCTTTCTAACCGTCAATTTTCAATTTGTGTCTAAGCGTGCGTGTAGAACAGTTTATCAAGCTTATCTCCCCTAAATCCCACTTTTGATAACTTTCTGCAGCGGAGCAAAGGCAATTTGAAATCTATATTTGTTATATTCCTGTTTGGTCATTGGCTAGTTTATTTAGTAGTCGTGAGGAAATCGCAGCAGAAAGAAACCAGATAAGAAGCAAACCGGCCTTGTTACAATTTTCCCTAAGATTCTAGTGCCAAAGGTTTCCAATATGTTTTATGTCACCTAGCCCATGAAGTAGATGGGTAAACGTATTTCCTGTACTTATTTCTTGTCGAATTTTGTTTTATACAAGGTCAAAAAATCTGTATGTTGTACAAAGCAATAGAGCCTGAAAATAAAGGTTAATGTTTGGGCAACAGCTTGTTCAGTAGTAGAACAATATATAATATTTGCTGACTATTTGGCATTGCGTTTTTTAGATTTGTTGTTTTGCATTGATTTTCATTTGAGAAAGGTAAGATTATTAGAAATAAGACAAAAGTAAACGTAAACAATAATTCTCAGATATGGGCATACAATGAAGAGCAAACATAAATTGGTAAGATGTAGATTACCAGTAAAGATGGTTACAAAAAAAGCAAGGGTAACATAATTTTTCTGCGTAAAAGCATGACAATGAAATAAATGGATTACTAACAGTGACAAAACATATGTTAGCTATGCTTCTGTCTCTGTTTTCTTTGTACTAGGGAAAAGTTCTGTTTAACTCTAAATTCATCGATAATTTTGCAACATCATCTCTATGTTGTTAGACGTTGGGCACTCTACGATGTATGACTATATGCAGTGGCGTAACTTCATCCCAGGCGCCAGGAGGCAGGATATTATTGAGGCGCCCCTCTCTCTCCCTCCCTCTTCCCCTCCTCCCCCTCCTCTCCCGTCCCTTCCCTTCTCCCCTCTCTCGCCCTTCCCCTCCCCGCGTTAGACGCCACGCTATCGTATAAAACTACGAAACACCGAATTCAATGAAAACTGAATGAAACATGTTCAACAGAACAAAAAAACCGTAGGCATTGTTTTTCAATTTCTCATAAAAATTTACTAACATTGAACCAGACGGTAAGTACTATTTGTTAAATTTCAGAGGAATTTTCGGCGGGACTTTGCGTCCGCAAAATTGTCAATTATCTGGTCTATGTTCAGGTCGTTAAGGCGCTGACTCTCGATTGACGGCATTCCCAGAGAACTTAGCCGAACCTGACACATTGTGCTAGGCAAGTAAGTCCTAATTAACTTTAACTTGGAAAAACTTCTTTCCGCGCTTGCCACCGTAACCGGAAGGGACACGTACAACAGGCATGCCGTAATAACTTCTGAGAAGGTGAATGACAGTTCTGAATGCTTAATTAGTAGAAACTCTGCTAACTCCCTGACTGTCCTAACGTCGACCAATTAATTACCGTTAATTTCAGTAGCATCATTTGGTCAGAGAGTTCGTCAGAACTATCATGAGCGAGAACGTTAGACAGTTCCAGCAGTACGTCGACACTATTCTCTATTCTGATCTTCGGTTTTATGCATTGGAAAAGTGCGTCAGTATCTCGCAGAGACTGGAAGTGCATGTTCAGCTGGCTAGTGGTTATGTCAATAACTGTCTTGAACACTTCAACCTGAAAGCGTTTCTCAGGCGAATCAAGCCTAGAATCTCTCGAAAGTTGGTAGAAGAACTTCTTCACGTGGGAAACCTGTTTGGTATCAGTCAAGTCGCACTTGATGCTCCAACTCTTGGCTAACACCTTGGCACTGGATAATGTTGTTTCCCAATTACTTCGCAGTGCATTCAAGTCACGCATCAGTGAGTCAAGCAGAACGGTGGTTGTAGACAGAACACCTGACTTTGACTGAATTTCCTTAGAAACAATGTGCAATGGGCCTAGTATCTGAGGGAGTAGAACCACAATTACGACTGGGGAAAAGTGTTCAAGATATTTCTGTCGCATTGCAGCCTCAGACTTTTCCTCACTATTCTTTCCACTGAGTGATAACAAAGCCAGCAGCTTCATGACGTCAACGAATCGACTGCGAATAACGAGGAGAGCTTGATTACGTGATGACCAACGGGTTGGGCACAGTTGTTTCAATGTAATCGAACAGGTGCGCTCCTTTTGCAGTTGATACCACCGACTGATTGCACTAAAGAATACGTATAGTTTTTCCAACTTGTCGAAAAAATTCCTCAACCCTTTAACATTTTTCACAGTGTTGTTAATCACCAGGTTTAATGTGTGCGCAGTACAGTGAATATATCGGGCATTTGGTGCTTTCTGCTTCATAAGCGTCTAGACTCCGGCGCACACTCCGCTCATATTGGCGGCTCAGTCGTATCCTTGTCCTCTAATTTTCAGCATTTCTGTAACGCTCTCTATTTCTGCAACGATGGTTGCAGTTAAATCGGCTCCTTTTGGCTTTCGACTTCGCTGAAGCCTAAAAAAGATTCGTCAATGTTTAGAGCGACTGGTATTCCGTCATCTTTTTTATCAATTGTTACATAACGGAAGACTTTACTCAGCTGATCAGTTTACGATATATCCATTGTAGTGTCCATAGTAACCGAAACAAATGGAGATTCAGCAGTTTCATCTACAATCATCTCCTTCAGACGATTGGCTAGAATTTCGATGATTTCGTTCTGAATTGATCCACTAAAATATTTAGTTGATATTTTTGGCTGTTTCAGTAGGTTCTCGAGCGCAGGGCCATACCTTGCTATCAAGTGAATAAACTGCAGGAAATTTCCATGTGAGGCTTCATCATCATCCTGCTCACGGTGACCAAGAAATGCAAGATTGCATCTAGGTAGTGTAATGATGAGGCGCACAATGCGATCCGGCACGGGTCGCCAGTATTTTCGGTCTTCGATTATCTGTTTATCGCTTAAGAGATCCAAAGTAGCGTCATTCTTCCAAGTATTATACACCTCACAAGCTTCGGCGTGTGTTTCCGAGTTCTCGTGCCTTTCGATATTGAGCAACAGATTTTTCTAATCGTTCGTACCTTCAGTCCACGCATGATTCGGTGTTTTGCTAAAAAGCCATCACGGGGTGCAGTAGCGCTTGTCAGCAACTGCATTATAAGACAGCCATATTCTTTGTAATGCCAACCCGGACTTTGTGTTGCGCTGGTAGAAATACTCGCTGAAACCATAGATCTGATTAATAATTTATTCAGATCTATGCTGAAACAACGACCCTTGTTGACACCTTCAGCCCGTTTCGGAAATGGTGCCTTCGGTTGAAGTGAGCCAGCTCTGACAATGAATTTCTTCTAAAAACTGTAAGACCTTTAGTTTCGAAATGGTCAATTTCGGTCGTTGGAGGAAATTTTATATCTAAATGCCATCAGAATTCTGACCTGTAGTTGCACCTTCTTGTTGTATCATCTGAGTCGATTGTGCACTGTCCTTATCTTCTTGCTCTGACTCAGTGTCTTCTTTGGACACGCCTTCCTAGCCTTTGTCATCCTGAAGTTCTGAAAATACGACGATACTTGACTTTTGAGAAAACGAATTAGATTATTGAGGCTGAGTAGAGAAATAGCTGCTGACTTTGAATCTTCTTCAAAAGTTCACCTTCTGCAGTTTGCTTCTCTTTATCAAGTGTTCTGCGTGCACCGCCACTAAGCTTTCGTTTGCCAGCGTTGAGAGACATGATCACAGTCGTCGTACGTCGTGTATGCTGAAAATCTGCAATAGCAATATATATATATATACGTTTACATTACACAATCCACCATCCGATCTACACTCTTCTCCCAAAAGTATCTGAACGCTTGCACAAAACAAATATGGCGAAAGTCAACGGTTACAAAACAACATTGCAATGGCTTCAAATTCAAATACTTTGAATATATGATTGATTTGAATGTAATTTATAAAATATTTTAGGCTAGGCATTTTGGTGTAATTGATGGTCACTCTCACTCGGTAATGTACATTCCCAAAAATAAAGCGCCTGGTTTCTAGGCGCCCCCTCCGGGCTGGTTCCCGGAGGCGGCTGCCTCCACTGCCTCCCGTAGTTTTGCCACTAACTATATGATGAATTTGTAAGTGACACTAGCCTCCTACCGACCGCAAGCAAGTAAGACAAGTAACCCACAAAAATCTCTACAAGGTTACGTCAACAGTAGTTTGTCAAATAATATATTGCCTAGCTTGGAAGAACAGACAAATGGTGGATTTAAGAATGATTTCATTTGTTACCTATAGCGCCTCTGCTACTCATGTTTATCATCTTCATGCATAAGATAGTCTGTTTACTACACAATTTGAGAAGGAAGACCCCGCATGTCTTCGACGTTACTCACCCCTTCACGTCGCCCTCCGATTTATGAATACTAAGTATGAATCTCCCCGACTCTGGTCAAGTACAAAGTGAGGGAAAAAACTTGTCTTTCTTACTTTAAAAGAGCTAATCAGAGGATACCCCTTAAGTGATAAGTGACTCCCTTTCATCAAAGAGTCATACGCTTTCTTTAGCGTTCACAATCTTATACTGTGCCCCCTGATACGTAGACAGGGAGAGTGGTAAAGAAACTGAGAATTAGAGGGGCTCCTTACTATTCTTCGTACCTATCCCCCTTCCTCTAAATGTCTACTCAGTCTTCCCGTTCTACATTTGAATCCCTATTTGTAAGACTTTAAATACCTTTAAGAATGTCGGCGGAACAGGTGATAAGGAAACCCATCTGTCCTAAGCTAATCAATAGGTAGGCTTCTTGTGCACGCCTCTGTTCGGCTTGATCGCACAATCACCTGCCATCTTTCTTGTAATGAATATGATTTTGACTTAGAGCTCGAAAGGTCATATCCAATCCAAGTGAAAGTGTAGGATCGGCTTTGCTATTGTTATTCTTATTCATTAAAATGGATTTAGAAGAGTTTGACAAATCCGGTGAAACTGATACTTGGCAAGGATCATGATCTTTATCTGTTCTCCTGCTTCCGACGCAAGGATTATCCGTGTTATTGCGAGCATTGATAAATTATACTAGTGCAACGTGCAATATTTGGCCTTTTGTTGGGTAGATATTCTTACATAAAGCTGGAAAGCCTCACGGAGATCATTCCAGATAGCCAATCGAGAAAGTTTGATGGCAAAACAAGAAGAGCAACAAAGTGCCATTGGATCACCTGCCCTCGTTGAATCGTCTCCAATTCTTTTCAGAGAGCACCAATTTGGAAAGAATGTGAACAATGTTGAAGATTCTCGCTTACATAAATACGACTTTGGTTTGGTCGAGAACAAACTAGAGACTACATCCTCTTTATGCGATCCGTCTCACAATGATGACAAGGAGTGGGAGCTTTCTGAAAAAGAATGTGGCAAATATTACCTCGACTTCAAAAGTCCGAATTTCACGTACCACGAAAAAATACGGATTTTAGAGGCAGCTCTAGAGGACATCAAAGAACGCTACTTCGACTTAAGAGATGAATACTCGAGACTAACACGAAAATATGCGCGAATGAAACGCCGTAGGAGGGCCACCAATGTAAAATCTCAGAATTAGTCCCAACGTTATTTGGGAATGGTCTATTGCCCTTTCCTTAATGCAGAGTATATTAGTAAAATATTTTATTAAGAAGTGACAAACAAATTCACTATAAACGCATTTGTTTAACAATACGATATGAAACATAGTTATGTATTTATAATAAAATGAGAATATATTTATTGAACAGTTATCGCTCTAACTCTAAAATAGTTTATTCATGTTATAGCAGTTTTGATGTAATAAAACAGCGACTGCTTATCAGTGAAATAAAATAATTCTAAGAAGAATGAACATTGATTCTTTAGCGTGCTTTTACAATAACTTGATGTTGAAAGCCAGGACGCGCTTGGTGAAACTCTTATTAGATCTTTTCGTATTTCATTCAAATTATTTCTGTTTTGGTGCCTTGACATTTTTGACCTAGTTTCACTCTTCAATCATCTCTGCCATGATTTTGGTTCAGATCTGTCTCCAACACAATACCCTAACACTCTCTAAAATATCGTAGTCTCAAATGTCAAATGATTCCATCTTTCATTTAATTGAACAATTAGATACAACTTTAACTCTCATAAAAATGGATACAAACCATAATTAGAACAATAACATAGACTCAGGGATCATTTGACCTCAGATCTTGTAATCTTAGCCCTTGATCTTGTACATGGATTCGATTCACTGCAGAAGATCTGTTTGGCATAAACGATTAAACAAAGCTTCATGGGGACAAATCAAGGGTCGTGAGATCAACTCAAGTCAAATCAAACATGTCCAATTTGATAAATAGATATGTGTCCCGGTGCATCTTTTACCTTTGCCTAGGTTTTGAATACCGTACGTCTATCTGTATTTACACGATGTAAAACATATTGAAAAGGTGCGTGGAAATAAAACTGAATAAAATTGATTCGTGGGGGAGTATTTCATCAGTAATCAAAATTCAAGCGACTGGAAAGCTGATTTGAGTATAGTCAAGCAAGAAAAGGCATTGAGCATTCGATAATATTAAGAAATAATAAGGATCTTTAGTTTTACATACGTGAGATTGTATTTTCAAGATTCATTCTGAGCAAAGTGCTTGAAGATAACAGTAAGTTGTTCCACGACATCGAAGAGCGATGTAAAGTAACAGAGGATGAAAAAGTATAAACTAATCACAAGAATCGATTGATAACGTAATAGTATTTCGGATTAATTTTTTTTTCAAATATAAACTGTACTGAAAAATGTTGATGATCAGTCTCTCCTTTGGCTTTAATTTTTAAAGCTAGTATATTCTGTAAAATTTCTTGCTTCTACCTTTAAAGAGCAACCTGTTTCTTCAAAGTACGAATTGGGCATGGTATAACCTTTTCATTCGAGAGAATGGTAGATGATGGAAACAAAAATAAGGGAGCAGTTCAAATGTTCAAGAACTAAAGAATGTCGTCTGAAAGTTAAATTCAGGCCATATTAACACATTGGCTCTTCGGTGAGTGTTGTGTTACACGTTACCATAGCAGAAAATAATTTGAAATTTCTCATACCAAGTGTTTTAAAACGTTACCAAATACCGATGAAGGGTGTACATTTTCACATCTTACTGCAGCTGCAAATTTTGTTCCTATGTGCGACTGAGACAGTTTCGGTTGCTATTGTATATTCTATTGCAAAGTTCAGTATCTAAAGCTGTGCTGAGGATGGCTTCTCTGATCACACTGAATCTCTCAACCAATGTAGGAATAGAAATACGTAAATAAAATGTTACAGAGATATCGAGACAAGATGAAAGAATAACGACAGAAAGATGTCACAGATGTTCTAACTAAGGCTTACAGTTTTAGAGCAGAGTTCCAAAGGGCAAAATATATTTTTGCATTAAATGCATGGCAACGTTTGCCGATTACATTTTAAGAAAAAACTTCTTTTTAAAGCCACTTTGTAGGAAAGAAGACATAGCCCACAGGATAACATCGATTTGTAGCTTGTCTTTAATATCGGATAAGAATGTAAGTCAACAACAAGCCTCAGTATCTAAACGTGGTTATACGATTTTCGAATCTCTACCAAAGTTGAAGTGTTAACGATATTTCTACAAAGAAATTTCAAAATTTAATGCCTGTCCTCCTCTACGTGCAATTTTTTGGTTTAAGATACAAGAGAAAGGGAGAGAGTACGTTAACGATTCACCACCGACACTCAAACCCCCAAACCCTCGCATTCTCGGTATATACATTGCACATTATGCTATGAAACCGCCACTTATAAAATTCTTTCCTCTTCTAGTCACTACTTTAGCTCTCAATCCCCCATCTTTTGATATTGAAATCCATCTATACTCAAGCTTATGTTGTTAATGGATTATGAAGAAATTTGAAATACGCTACTACTTTCACAAAAACTAGTGTCTTGCATTTTTCTGATGCACGATTTGCAGTACCGATCATGTTTTCAATGTCAGATCTGTTCCCTAATACCTTTCCATGAAAAGGTGCAGATGTAAATGAAAGTTTACCAAGTGAGACAGAACTTACATTAGCCAGCAAGACATTGTAAAACAATTTATGTCCAGAAATTGACCAAAACTATGGCACCTAAATGATGCAAACCTGAAACGTATAAACATTCTGCAAAAAAATTAAGCATTATTTCGTACCTGTCAAATCTAGACCGCAGTCTTTTCATAAATTTATAAACAGATTACAAGAAACAACTTCCGATTCAATGATGTCCTAGTTTTTCAAGGAAAAAAACTCGCATTATGAAATCTGTCAAAGTTTTTCGCCATAATTTTTACTAGACCTTTTCAAAACCTACAGTTAGATTTTTCTTTGCAAAATTCAGGAAGCACCAGGTTTGACGTGGGAACATCAATCAGCTCCGATATCAGACGACGGTGTATTGATGGCAAGTGCCGTCAAGGAATTGCAAAGTTTACTTCAAATATTGAAGAAGGGACAGAATGGGGTAGACAATAAATAAAACATACAGAGTTCCACTTCGTTAAATCCAGTTACAACAAAGACAGTTTACAGGTCTCATTCTTTGCAAAGGAGATTTGGAGAACACAATTTTACTGGGAAAATAGAGGTCAACCGAAGCAGGGGACGCTAATGGTAGATTTTTCTAGAGTGTGTATCCCATCATCTCCGAGAAGCATGAGATATTTGGTCCATGGAGTAAGGGATCGTCAGCTGTGGGAAACCATAAATGCCGCCGTCTAGTAAGAGATATGGCACAAAGAAGAAGAAGAACTCAAGTAAGCTGGTGGCTTCCACTTGTTTTAAGCTTCTTTATCAATCCTTCTGCTCCACGTGCGACGTTGAGTGGCTATTATTCATCCACTGCTAACTCTTGCATTGCGGAACTGTTTCACGCTATGCGGTATCCTCTATTTCCACTACTTACGATATCTTTGCTAGTCAGACATTGTTTTGTTGATTTGCAAACTTTCCAAGTGTTTTCGATGTACCGGCCAATGATTGTTTCATGCAGTAAACCAGGTATGATGAAGGGTTATGCAAAAGATTAGAAAAACTGGCTGCAGCAGAAAAACATCTTGATGTAGCATTTTAGAACAAATTAAGGGAATAAACCATTCAGTAAACAGCAACACTACATCTTTATAGAAAGGGTTGTCAGGATGTCATTATAACTTTTGCTTATAGTTACTGTATGACTATTTGCAAAACTCCCAGATACCTCCGATAAATTAAGGCTTTCACCTTAGCGTTGATAAAAAGAGAAACGCAATTTTTACGGTTTTTTGAAATATTTCGGTCACATATGGAAATCATTAATAACGATATCGTCAAAAAAGTAGATCTAACTTCAGTCTCCACTTGCGTTTCTGTCTTTGATACTATGAGCTTCTTTTAAACACTTTCGCTCCTAATCGGCGTACTTTGTTTAAAGAAGAATGTCAACTTTAGAACTAGTTTAACAGCCTCTATTTCTCTCTTTATATCCCTAACAAAGCTACACGATATTGTGCTTCCACATTGTATTGCTACTTAAAATGACAAAGAAGAAAAAAGCGAGATTTAGTATCAACTTCTTTCAGTAAGTGAATATAACAATATTCAGGTATCTATCAAAATTCGTAAATCTAGTCTGAAAAAACCTGTTGTCGGGAGTAGAGGTTTTAGAATATTAACAGAATAACACAGGATTAAGGCACCTGAAAGTAAGGTAATATGAATAGCTGAAGTAATTGCGTGATGATAGCTTAGAATGAGAAAGTCAAATTAACCCACGTACTCTGCACTGCTTATATGTATGTACTGCTGCCATCTCATTATCCCTTCCCTTAAGAAGAAGAATATTCTCACTGAACAATTTTTGAGGGGACCTAAACTTGTGGAATGTGGCTTATCTTTAGCAGAGTTAACACTCCCTCAAACATTGTCATGGCGCCACCTATCATGGCCTGTGAATTTTTTTCTTTCAGTAAAATAATTTTATTTTATTTTAAACATTATCATTTAGGTTAAGGAGCAAAAATGGTATATATTGTCAAAGCTCTAATTTTCAAAGCTAAAATAAAAAATTATGTATTAAATATAATTTACATCACCTTTATGAAAAAAGGTCTCACCTCTATTTGTGATCAGATATACGGATACAACTCGAAAGATCAGATAATTAGTGCTGTGACCCCTCATGTCTTTAATCTTATAATCTTGTTCAACAAATGATGTTCTTTTCTTCATCCGAGAGTCAATTAGATCAAGATCAAAAAGTCTAATTAACCTTTGCTTAATTAACCAGACAGTTGCTTATGACAGACCTATGATGTTCAAAGCTTTATACTTAATGACCAAAAGTTTCTATATTGATAACACTATGCTTTGCAACAATTTTGTAAGCAGAACAACCCCGTAGCTGACCTCGTTTGAACAGGAAGGGCTAATTTTGCAACAGAAATCATTGGCGGTGGCTAGGCCTTAATGACCTAAAAATGCCACCTACAATTCTTCGTCAACAAACCCCAAACCGAATCATGCATTCAAAGATGGCTGACGAAAAAATGTAAAGAAAAATTTTTGCACAAAATTGTTCGCAATTCCTAAACTTTACAAATGTTTTTAAGGAAACAAAAATTGTATTGCTTTCCCAAGGGGGGCTATATGACATTAGGAAATCTCCCAAGAGGGGCTAAGCACCTCCTAGCCCACCTCAGCTACGGGCCTGAATCAGAAACTTTGTTGGCTAGTCTAAGAGACTAAAAGGTTGCTGGCAAGGAGCGATTGGATCGCTAGAACACTTCAAAATGTACAAAATAATAGTTCTAGCTCACGATTTGCTAGAAGAACGTACAAAGAATATCACCATATTGTCACTTGTGAACTAAATTGTTTATTGTCTTAAAAATCTGTAAACTCTTTTACAAGCTAAGTCCGTTCATTTCCATCTATCAATATCTGTTTGAAGAAGCGCATTAGTGTACGTGTAGCCTTTGCAGCTGCATGAGAATATATCCGTCAACAACGGAAATGCTGAAACAACAGCTGCATTGAGCCAGGTTGAATACTTCCCATTGTACAGCTGTAGTATCCTCTGCTAATCAAAATGTAACATTGTTGTGTGCTTCATGCTCTTTTCCAAATTAATTTGTATTGATACCTAAGACGTGTCGTGCTTTTGTTAGGTGGCACATCAAGATATCAAGACATCAGAAAGCAGCGAAAAGTGGTTTCCAGGGCCTTAATAATTTATGGTGTTATAAATGTTATGTATTTTAATAAAAAATGAAATGGAATTTAATATCATCCCTAGATAAAAATTTGCCAGGGTGGCCTAAGACTAAATTGTTTCTGATGCGGTCTTGCATATCATGTAATGTGGGTGAACTCTTTCAACGTCTATTACAAGGCGCATCAATTTCAAGGAGGGGAGAGTGTTCTTTCCTTTCTAACATATGACATAAATATTCTACCTAACGTATAGCCACGTTTAAGGAAAACAAACAATAATTAGATTTACCTTGAACACCAGCCAATAGTGGCTGTTTCACACCCTCATTTAACTTTGCTTTAATCATAGGACGTTTACATTGCAATTTTTTTAACAGAGGTACTAATGCTAAACACTGTAAAGGAATATCATTATGAAATGATGCTTTCCAAGCTTTGAAACCTGTTAAGTATATAATTTATTTCCAAGGAGGATTCCTACTTCAATGCTAAGGATTCTGTTGAAACTACTTAAATCAAACGTAGATTGCTCCATGTTAAAATATTACTTGTGATTTGAGCGAAAATAGTCAATGCATATTATCTGACCAATCACAAGTCAAGCCTCAAAGTGAACGTAGTAAGAAAATATTTACTAATACAAACAAAATGCTGCTATGTATTAAACAAGCTTTTACTTGATTCAGTTTCAGAAGGTTTTTGCCGTTTACGAATGCTCCTGTTGATGAGACAATTAAGACATGTGTCGCAGCATTGTATGGATGTGACTTAATTCTTTCAAAGTTCCCCCAAAAGGGATTTAGTAATAAGGATATAGTTTGCTATTTTTAGTGTCGAATTTACCCTTAACGAGTATTTGTACCGACAAAGGAAGTGGGGAAGTATTGAGTTTAAAGTATCTTTGGCTTTCATCTCTTCGAATCTTCCCTCCAACCTGACATTTACTTTTGACATATAGACGTCGTGATATGCGATAACATTTGATAATATCTCGGAATGTGTTGACTATATCACAAAATATAAAATTCACGACGCTTTATTGTCTCTTCTAAAAATAACTCCCCACGGTACCTTGTTGCTTTGGAGAATAAAGAACGCAATTAATTCATGAAGAGATTTTACATAAAACCTGCATTTTCTGATCAATACATCTCTATGACTTCTTTATGACACAAGCAAAAGAAGACGCATCAAAGCCTCGGTTCACCGTCCACTCATGATCTGCTGTTAAAAGTGCAAATGGAAATCAGAATTTGATCCACTTAACGTGTTTTTCCCAATGGCTATTCCGAATGTGTCATTTACTCGTTATGAAATAAAAACTATTGCAGCTTTCCACTAAAAAATCATTTGGACCTAGATCATGCAAATTATTCTTAAAATAGCCCTTGATTGATAGCTTCTTTTTTTTTCAAACTGATATTAAAGAGGCCATGAAGAGGAGCTGTTGCGTTGTACCCAATGGTAGTTTACTTTATTAAAAAACCACTATCAACTTACATCATATACCTACCACTAATTCCAGTTGTACATTCATTTTCTGGCCAGTAAGATTTTGAGGTTAGCAATCTGTAGTCATCTGGACACCTCGTATTCAGTTCCAAAAAGAAGAAAGAAAATCCTTACTTGGCAGACACAACAAGAACATTGTAGTAATGTCTATCTTAACTTCTCTGAGCTTTCTTCTTTAAATCTTATTTCCTCTAATTATAGACGCCCTCCAATTACAGACCCCCTTTTCGCATCATGTCAAATAATTACAGACCCCTTCCATATCTATATGAAATTGACAGATATTTCAAAAAGGAGGCAATTTTTCATACACCAAGGAGAAAACCACATGAATTTGCAAATAGACTTATTCAAGAAACAAAACATTATTTTTGACATTTCGATCGGCCAACGAAATCATTATTTCTGTACACACCGACAGCATGTTCCTCGTGCAGTTCAGCTTCCTGGCCGCGATCTCCTAGGCATTGCAAAACTTCACCCTTCGTAGGAGTCCATATTCCTCGATAAACGTGATGTTCTCTAAAGATGGAGGAAATTTCCAGGCTCTGGTGATAACAAAATACATTGTCTTCAGGAAAATCAACCGCGCGAAAAACGTGCGCAACGCACCAAAGAGCAACTCGGCATTCTGTACGAACCTTTTCTTGGAAACCCATTTTTAACAACGGAACGCGAAATGTGTGCTCCTGAACATTTACGTATTGACGATGATTCGGACTCAGATATCGAGATCTGTAGAATGTCCACTGAATGTATGCAAACGGTTTTTCGTTTTGGCTGCAATTTAGTGATGGAAAGGTATTGGTGTTAACTACAAATGTAATCTGAAAAGTATAATTGTACTTTCTTAGTTTTTCTTGAAACTCCGTATGCTCTTTTTTTTCAAGACTTTGTTCTGGAAATTAAAGACCCCCTCTAATTATAGACCTCCCTTTTGGTGCCCTCAATTAAATATAGACGGGTCTAAAATTAGAGGAAATACGGTAGGGAATTTACAGGAGAAATTTCAATAGTAAACAACCAACCAACTCCCCGACAGCAAAGAGGTACCCAGACAATTGTGCTGACTGTAAAATGTTTAGAGGATCTTTGCACAGAACTTTGCAGGAACAAGTGCTTTTAGAAACAAACTTTGAGAGTACTTTCGTCAAACATGTTTAATGAAAATACCTAACGATCTACTCCTTATCATGCAATAAGAACTGATTATCTTCAAGGCTAAAAACTGATTTAATTCCACAAGCGTTTTTTGTATATGACAGAGCCAATGTTCATATTAATCTGGAGTTAAAAGAGTTTCCTCTAAAGAGGATACATATTAACAGTTATCAATCCGTGATATATCAATGCGTAAATCAAGTGTATCCTTCTACAAAATGCACTAAACCATTTACATTATTTGTCATTTATTAACGAAGTATTTACTGAGACCTGACGTTTATATAGTAGTTTTGTCCATTTTTTACTTCCATATATCACGGGGTAAATAAAACAAGATGCTAAATTAAAAGGTGGTAGATGAACACACCTGGTCGTAGTTTTAAGCAATTTTGCTCCTATACAGAAATTATTTGTTACCCTTAAGGGAAGATAACACTTTAACAATAACTATCTTAATGAGCAAGACGACGTGCAATGCTGTGAAGACCTCAGTACATGTCAGATTTGTATGCAGGATGGGACTTTTTGGGAAAAAAATAATTGAAAAAAATAGTAACAAAATAATAATCATAAAAAATGAATTATAATAATAAAACAGAATAATGAAATTATTGTAAGATGATAATACAAAATACGGCATTATGATCGCATTTCATTTGACACTTTTAATTGTTTCCAAAGCTCTCTAAAACCCAAAATCCTTATAAATAATCAATAGGAAAATATTCCATGAGTAACTCTTTGCAAGACAAACACAAATAAACAGTCATTCTGGCGGTGCTTGGATTATCGTGGCTGTGTGGTTGTTATTCAGGGAGCAAACCCACTGGATACCATGTTATAAAAGTCTTGAGTATGCTTGAGTAACTAAAGACCTGGTGCATGCCATGCAAAAATATGATTCTAATGGAACCACAAGCACACGCACATTTATATAACTCAATCAACATGAAATTCATATGGTTCTGGCGGGGGTCGAACCCATTATCTCCCACACCAAAAACAGAGACGTAACCACTGCACAAAATAGTGCAATAGTTAAGTCGACAATCCGGGAATCGATACTGAATGCACACCACCAAAGTCTTCGTTGTCGTTGAGGGAGATCCTTGGTTTGATCCCCGCCAGCGCCTCAAGCACTTCATGTTTATTGAGTTCTATACTATGTAGTTTATGACTGCTTTTTTGTCTGCCTGAGTACTTACATAAATGAAATGACACTGATGAAGCTAACAGCGAAACAAAAAGTAAGGTTGCTTATGGTGGTGAGAATTCGGGATTGACTCCCCGGATTATCGACTTTACTATTGCACTATTTAGTGCAATGGTAAAGTCTTCGTTTTCGGAGTGGGAGATCCTGGGTTCGAACCGG
>JAAAKL020008788.1:0-15619 GCA_010016065.2 Carybdea cf. marsupialis auct. non (Linnaeus, 1758)
GGAACGCTATCACATCCTGAAATAGCATGAGCAGCAATCAAGGATGGAATAATGGCTGAATGTTTCTGCACCGTTTCGTTGATATCGACTAAAGAACGTTTGCTGTCTAGAGACTCCATCAGGATCTTGGAATGAACTCCGCGATTGAAAGCGTAGACAGTCAAAAGAACAAATACATCGGGATCGTCACAAATAATTTTCACGCACTTTGCACCGCCTTGTACGCATGCCAAGCACTGTCTTGTAATGTTCATGTCAGCCTCTTCGTGAGTACTGCGCAAGTCATGTCTGTTGGTGACTGATCCGTTCTCAACTTGAATTGGAGTTGGGTCTGAAAGTGTTACAATAAACTTTCTTTTGAAAATGTCAGATTTGAGTCTTTCAATCAAAAACTTTGAGACTAAATCAATAAGTTGTACCTTATTGGCAGTGGATGTCATTGTAATCCTTCCCTGCTAGGTAGAGGAGTACTGGCAGAGAGCATGTGACTGTTGCAAACACTGCCTGTCCTCTGTGCTCTTGTTTGGCCCTTAATTGAATATTTGTAGTACCTGTAGTACCTGAAATAATCCGGTGATACAGAGCTTCAGCAAGAGTTTCCACTGTTCCTTTAACGGGCCAGGAAATAGTCCATAGCAGTGCACAACCATCAATAATAACAGAATCCGCTTTTGGCATGAGATGGCAGGATGTTGTTACGTGTAACATTTTTTTTAAACAGACTTGGAGTTTGCAACGTGATTTCACCATTTCTGTCAAACAAGGACAAGGGAATTGGTGACAGTTCATATTTTAGCGCATCCTCAAGCTTAATTCTTCCCGTGCTTAACAGGCACATTACTCTGGAGTAGATCAACTCAGTATTGTACGCCTCTGTCCCGCTCAAAAGGATCCCCTTGACTTTTTCCCGATCTTCATCTTCATTTTTAGGGTCGGCAGTAATATCACGCTTATCACACTTGCCTTTTTTCTGAAGAACAGCAAATAACAGTTCTGTTGATTCAAAACTCCTATCAAAGAGCTTTAACAGAAACTGAAATCGGTCAGTATTCATTGATACTAAAAACCCTTTGTAGAGGAAGAGGAAAAGGATATTGGATATTGCATCCCAGTCCTCAGGATTTTGTACTAAAGTCTCGAATAATTCAAGGAGACCCTCCTTAGCTTGGAACACGATTTGCACAAGTCTGGAATTAAAGTTCCATGTTGTACAAACCCATTGCAGTTTTCTCTATTTCGCTCAGCAGCTCAGAACGTTTCGTAGACTTCGAAATAAAATCAGGCTATGCCTTTCAAACTTTTAAAAAAGTGATTACATTCCCTAATACCCTTAACAGCCGAACTGAGTACAAAGTTCAATACATGAGCGTTGCAGTGTAGGAATATGCATTGGGTATTTGCAGTCCGCTCACCTCTCCTGACATAACAGCGGCACCGTCATGTGCCTGTGCTACAAGCTTCTCGCCACAATTGAGCTCTTCGCAGGCCCATTTTACATGACTGGCGAGCGCCGAGACTTTCTTGTCCTTGCTTACGTCAGTATAATGAACAAACCTTTCCGGAACTTAACCACCAGGACTAACGTATCGTATAACCGTTGACAGTTGTGACCTGGTGCTTCTATCCGATGTTTCGTCCAGCAAAATTGCTGTAAATGGAACGCTCTCGATCCCTCGTTTAATCTCGAATAGCTGCACATGCTTATGGCTTTAATCAGATCATTTTGGATCTTGTTTTTGGATCATGAGTTCCTTTAAATGTACTTGCTGAGTTCAGTCTCTCAGTACGGGGCCAAATTCACTGACAAGTTGCAATGTCTCAAAGTTTTTTCCTCTATTTAGAGACCTCTCTGACTGTTGTTGCCACGAAATGCTTGCTCCTGCTCCCCAAGTTTACACACAACACGAATTAAACGCTCTAGAATCAGCCTATTCGTTCGCACATTATCGGTATGTTTCGAAATTTCAAGGTCCCTCTGTTCGCTTAGTTGAGTATCAACACGAACCTTACCAAATGCATCTAAATCGAATGAGGCAGATAAATGTTGACTCAGTTCATGCCTCTTGCTTGCTTTATGCAAATTATCAAATCAGAATATTCAGTGGTTGTCCAAATACCTCCCTCTCTAGCAAATAACAAGCAAGGGTAACAGTAGAATTTATTCACCTTCGGACATCCACATAGCATTCCAAAGATTCTGAGATAAAAAAATTCTTGAAAGAGCTGCACCAAGGAGATCAACTTTTCAGTTTAAAAGATTAAAAAGGAAAGGAAGGAACAAGTACTAGCAAAGACAACAAGAAAGGAGAACTACGGAGTACTAGAACACACTAGAGCAGAATACGTGCTAAGAACCTTTGAGATATTTAGGGAACACAATTTGGTCACAAAAACTCACGGGTAAAGACTGCGAGTTGGCTATTTTTGATTAAAAGGTTTGTGGTACGTATGTCTCTTAAGTGCTTATTGCCTATATATAAGTCTAAGGTCTGTTCAGATCTCATGATTCAGCTCTTTTTTTCACCTTCCCTATCTCCACAATTCCATATGAAAAGTAACGTAATTCCTTATATAGTACTTAACCATCAAAATATTTGACCAGAAAGATATTTTTAAGACACATTTTGCATTCAACTCATTTAACAAGACAGCATAAAAATGAAGGAACAATTTGAAGCACGAAAAGATGTTAGAGACAGTAATGAGTCTTTGAGGAGCATTGAACATTTCAGAAGGAAAATTAGACTCTAAGAGAAACACAGAAAGAACTTAAGAGTTTGAAAAACTCCAAGATTCCTGTAAAACACTATGGATCACAAAGACATACTCAGCATTGGTAATTATAAAAACATAGTTGAGTGCAATTACAAAAGAGCTAGAAGCTTTAATTATATTAAATTTCTAAAGATTTTATAAAGATTTCTATAAATCATAGTATTTAAGCAACAGCTTTTTATTATCCATAAGACGGCTATTGTGTGGAGATGATTTTTTGTGAGTATTATTAAATAATCATTTTGTGGGCTAAGATTATTTTAGAGTACCGACATGAACTATATCCGGTTGTAAATATTCACTGATAGAAAATGGAGTAATGTATCCTGATTTTCATATACATTTTATTAGATTATCTTGTAGCGAGAGACGCAGACGTAGTGATCTATACAACCAGTGAATGAAATCAAGTTGTTTTACAAAAAAGAACTAAACTGCAGGAAACAGCAGAAACATGTTAGTACTAAAAAGCTGTGTTTGGGCGCTTTTACCCCCACTGCAATGTGACTCCACTCGTAGTTTATACCAGCAAGAACGCGTTTTCAACTAACCACAAAGACAGTATGCCTTCCAAAAATTGCAGCACCGTTGTCTACTCATCTTCGTGCCAGTGCGAGGCTGGTTATATTGGACGCACAACTTTGAGGTAAATTAATAGAATCAAGCAGCATATTCTGTACTGTATTCGCCAAGCATCAAATCCTAAAGCCAAAAGCACTATTAAGCAATGTGATTCTGCCATAGGGCAGCACTTGGTTGAAAATCCAGACTGTGCAAAACTGTATACTGATGACCGCTTTCGCATAATAGGCAGAGCTAGATCTGCTTTTTACTTAGCGGTCCTTGAAACCCTTCACTTCAAAGCAAGAAAACCGTTGCTTTGCAGACAAAAAGACTTTGTCTTTCATTGGGCCTTTTCGGTTAACCATTTAGTTCCACATACACTGATTGGTCAAAACAGCACCAATCTAGCAATCTGATTTGCTACTTTCAAAACACAGTTTGGCATAAGTTTTATTGATCTCTTTCTTTCTTTGTTGATCCACCTGTGATTGAAGTATGAAGGCACTAGAACACTTGATGGCTCGAGTCCTTTGGCGCTGTAAAACAGGCACTCTGTTTACGGATAAAGTCCAAAGATAACACTAGAAGTAGGCCCTATCTATATCGCTGTCCACGTTCATATATCGATTCCATTACATTTCTGGCATTACGCTTTAGATGCAGTTATCTCTCCAAACTACACTACGGCAAAAGTTTATGCATTGACTACGAGCTAAGCAACATTTAACAAAGGAAATATTAATTGCAGCAGAAGAGCTATTATGGAACAAACACATCATATATCTATATGTTACGGAAGGACTTAACACCTAAATACGAAGAAAGCCCCAATAACAGGGCCTCGTCACACATTGAAGACAAGTGAAGCAGCCAATCTCCATTAGCGTAGGCTCGCTAAAGTTCTCTGTGCTTGCGTAGAAGTCTGTCGGAAACGTCCTTCTGTTTTCTATTATTTATACAAAATCCCGATGGTAAAAGGACAGAAAATGAGGCAAAACATTACATCAGAAAAAGTCCAAATTTAAAACGTATTTGGTACTGTTACCAGTTTGGAGACTTTATTAGGTTACATGTGCATTTAAAATTGCTCAAAATAAGCTGAGGGCTCTAACGCCCACCGCTTTATCACCAAAACACACCCAAAATTGGCTGTCTATGCCATGTCAGGATCATGAATTCAAAGCTCTGTTTTGACACGGATTTCCAAAGCTGCAATTTTGACAATGTCTCAGTATTACCTAGACTACATGCTACAGCATTAAAGTATTATCACAATTTTTATACGGCTTTTGGAAATGATAATATGATAATGATAATGAAATACAGACTCATAAGCTGGAAGGGTGAAGAGCAAATCTCAGGCACAAGTATCCCAGTAAAATCTTTCCCAGATCGATATGTATATTCATTAGGCTACTCCAGTAAATCTAAACTATTGTGCATCGCCTTCTACCTTTTCACTCTGCCTATCTTTTTGCTCTATTCCTCACCTCCCAATCCCTATTTTGTTTCCCATCTCCATTGTGGCGTCTTTACAGGACAACTCGAAAAAGACTCGTGCAGGAAAAATAGATATCTATCACTACTCCTGATAATTATTTGCAAGTTTTGTCATCTTCCAATTATAACGGTGACAGACGAACATGAAACGTTGGCCTTGCATATAGCCTATATGGAAGATATAAGCGGTTCGCAATATCATAGACTAAAAATTTGGCCATTTTGACTGTATCTCATTGCCTGTGGTGTATATTAGCACAAAATAAAAAAAAAATTGCTGAAAAAAGGTTAGGATCAAAAAGGAAATCTTGCTCTTGGGGTTCTGAGCCACGACAACTAACACATGATAAAGTCAATTACTTTGTAAGGTACAGGCTCTAAGTAAATGAACAACATCATTTTCTAAGTACGTCTTTATACTAATCTAAAGTTGTTGTTTGTTTGTGTTGTGTTGTTTGTATTATCATGGACTCTGCTGCAAACCCTAAACATCAATCATATCTACTGCCATCAAGTAACGAGTATCCAAAACACAAGTTTTCGTAACGTGTTTTTGCTGTACCCACTCGAACATTGAACATGAACGTTGTATCTTTAAAGAAAAAACAAAAATTTTCTTCTTTAAAATGCCAATGCGGATGAGTACCATCGTTTAAATCAATCTCTGTATCTTTGTACTTGATAGCAGTCTCTCATCGTACCTCCTGATAAGTAGGGAGGTATCCCGGGGAGACAGAAATCGTTGAAATTGGCTAGTTAACGGGAACGACTTCACACTGCCAGTAGAAACGGGACAGATACATGGTTGTGTATTGCGAGGATACCAAGAAGATAAAGTTTTTTGCGCTGACTGTTTGCTGGCAGAGTGGAATAGAAGAAGCCAAACTGAGAAAGGAGAGTTGGTATAACAAGCTAATTCTACATTGCCAGGAACAAGGATGGGATACAACTTGTTTGTCAGTCGAGGTTGTTGCCAGAGGTTTTGTTGGAAATCGAACGATAGGTTTGCTGCACTAACTTGGCTTCAGGAGAGCTGAATTGAAAGACCTGATATCATCGATTCAGGAGTCTGTTGAGCAAGCATCGCGATTCATATTAAACCACTGAAATGACAACAATGTTGCGCTTGATAATTAAAAATAGGCACACTGGCTGGAGGCCCTTCGGGAAGGCGAAACACTATGATCAGAATTTAGCTGCCTGATGACTCCGTAAGGCCAGCGTATCCGTAAGCGGAGCCATCCTCTTCAAAGCTCGTTTCATTTATTTTTCAGTTTATTCATCCTAAGCAACTTATTGATACGAAAAGATTTACATGGTATTGTTTCAAATAAAAGTCTATTCAAATGAAGAAGAAATGAAAGTGTGTTCGAAAAGGGGGTCAAATGTCAAACCATCGCCGAAGCCGCCGCCTGGCCTTTTGCAAAGGCAATAAGTGGAGACGAGACGAGACGAGACGAGACGACTGGTTCCACACGCTCTCACTCTCAAGTTCTCTCTGTTGACGTAAAACTACCAAGGTCTAATAAGCATTTATTATGATTCTGGAAGTAGGTGTTACGGAATTTTGAAAATTTTAACGGTGCCGCACTCATGAACAAGGGAATGCACAAGCTAATAAATAGCAGATGCTTGTTGCGCAGATAACATCTTTTTGATCCGTTTCAGCACTCAAATATCGTGTGTCATATGTGAAGTCAAGGAGGAGCTGTGGGCGGAGTACTTTGAAGGATATTGCTACCTGATCCCTCCTCTTTAATTACCAAGGGCGTTTTCCATAAGTGCTGAAAGTAATCCTCAATAGTGGCAGGAAAGGAAATGAGATATTGCTGGAAAATAACTGGTAGTTTTGGTAGATCACATAAATAGAAATCTGTTTGAACCCTGTGGTGCCTTTAGTTGCCAGATTTTGCAACATTTTGCCAATTAGGCATTTCAAAATTTTATCAGCAAGTAGGATCGCACCTTTTTAAGGAAAGCGAACGCAACCGCCCCCCCCCGCCCCCCTCCAGCTTACGACATTTTTTTTATGGTTGGGCGACAAGTAGAAACGGTAGATTAAAGACGATCCTTGAACTGTTGCACTGGGCTAATTTATTTTAAAATTTTGAGGAAGAGGTCAGTAATTTTGCGCATCAGTAATTGTTACTGGTAAAGTTTTTCCTTACTTCAAGGGGTGGCAATCTGGTATTTTAAATCGTAATGGCTATGTCATATGTCCTATTGATATAGCTATTCACCATAGCTTTGGTTTTAAACATGGGCGTAGATTCTATGGGGAGGTGGGACTCGTTCTCCTCACTTTTCAGGATGAGGAAACAACAGCTGCTTTATACCCCCAATTTTGGGCCCCAAAATGTCAAACTTTCCACGTTTGATCCTTTTGCTCCACCCCCTTCTTACAGCGATCTGCGCCCATGGTTCTAAGCCAAGCCATACCATAAGGCTGCACTGCTTTAAGCAAGATAAGGATAAGCTAAGTACCAAATAAGAAAGAAATAACTTCCTAACTGCATTCTGACATCTTGAGCACGGTTCAGTAGGAGTTACGAGTTTTTTCAACTAAATAGGTCCTTGCCCAACAATTGCTGCCATTTATTTGCAAAGACGAAGATCTCTCTTTCCATTTTTACAACTACAAGTACTCAATGTGATATTTTCGAACAATTGTGACTGTATTTCATTAAAGAAACTTACTACTCATTTACTAAAATTTCTTACAGTAGCAATTTATGAAAGGTAAACTATGTCAAGGATATATCGTTTAAGAGTTTCTAGTTACGAGTGCAATTTTTGACTGGGATCTTTTAGAAACCCTTCTTTTAACAAGATCTCATACGTTAGATTTATTATTATGTCTTCGGCATGAACATCTTTGTAGAAAAAAATAAACAGATAAAACCAGGCAAGAGGTGCAAGATTTTAGGAATTTTCAGATATTTAAACCTTAGGAGCCAACGATTTCGTCACTTTCTAATGCCAAACAGTGACTTTTGAATCATTTTAATATCGAGATGTATGTTTAGTCATAATTTTGTTTTCGAGAAAAGTGAAAATGTCACCACAGGGTTTCGAACCCGGGGTCGAAGTAGTTTGTGCGTGCTGCCTTACTAACTGAGCAAATGGTAACTTGGTGCTTACATAGTTCACTTTTCTCTAGTCGCAAAATCAGCTCCCAATCATCCACCAGTGGACACTAAAGAGGGGTGCGATGGTATGGACATATCCTGCGCCTGCCTCCGAGTTATCCAACCCGCGCGGTTCTGGATTTTAGTCCGTCTGCAGAAGGATGGAGACGCCCACAAGGTGCACCTCGCACTCAATGGCTCGATGTCGACAAAGATCTGCGATCCTGTGGAGTTCCTATATCTCAAGCGGAGCAGCTCGCTGCAGATCGTCAGCACTAGCGAGCACTTGTGTTTTAAGTTGGCTCTACGCACCGCACGGTGCTCGAGGATTAGTGAGTGAGTGAGTGGATATGAATATCCAGCTCTTCCTATATTCAGAGACCAGCTTCTTATATTCATCGTACCTCCTGATAAGCAGAGATACATTCCCAAGGGAGACGTAAGGTCCCAGGAGGGACTGAAATCATTGAGGTTTAAGAATGATGATTTATTTAATTCAACATATATCTACAAGTTTCTAGGTATAGATAAGATAACTGCCGCTGAAGCCACGGAGATCGCCATGCCACGGAGGAAAGAGATGGAGGGGGAAACTACTACGTGTACTCGAATCTTGTCGATAGAGGGACTGGCATCCGGGTCACCGGTCTAAAGGTCTAAATCCCGTTGAAAGTAACAAAGTACCATAGTTGCACACTGTGGTGAAGGATATGATAAGATATTTTAATCTAGTATCTCCTTAAACTTTATACTGTCACATCCTCTCTTCGTGATGTCAAGATAAAATTTTTATGCCACAAATCTAATTTATCTGATATCAGACATGATGGCCTACCAGCAGTACCGCTGAAAGCATGGCCTTCTGTACGCTGGAGAGGGGCCAGGGGACGCACTCCCTCTTATAAAAAGCACTGAGCAAAATAACAGTTGGTCTAAAACTTTCATTCCCCCTACCTATGCTTTATGCTCTTCTCCATAAAATTTCGAGGATACCACTGGTTGGAATTTCTTTCGTTTAGCATTATTTCAACGTACTTTCTAATTAGAAGCAAAGCAATCTCTCATGTTACCTCCTGATAAGCAGAGAGGCATCCCCAAGAGGGGCGAAAGCTTACAGATACATAAGCTCCGATGTCGTCATTTCTATCTCTCCCAATTCAAAAACGACTTCTGTTTATTTCGGGCTTTGAGGATTGTAACATTAAAGTGTTGACTTCTTGCAGTGGGGATAAATATCACTCAATTGATATCGGTCAAGACGTCTCGCGATGGGGATCAAAAGATGCAAGCAAGCAAGTTGAGTGATGATAAAACCTTTGTACGATTGTATTGCATTAAAGTTTGGGTATTCTTGTACTTGAGTGTTTTCGTAGGAGACGGATGTTCCTGCATTTCAAGGCAATATCTCTGACAACCTGTACCTCCCCTTTAATAAACTTTATCTCATGTTGTTACTGCTCATAACGGTCTACAATAAGCTTAAAGTGATCACTGCAAGCCTCCTTGTTGTGTTGTAGTGTTCACAGTGTTGTAACGTGGAAACAAAAAATATTTTATGACGCAATGAAGTACTTGGTGTGTGATCACATTTGCATCTTATGAGAGTCACGCAACCTTTACCTCTCTTAATTTCCATGCTGTACCAAATAAGAGATGACTGCTGATGTATGAGATTTCGAGCTATCCCGTATCGATTTCAATGGCGTAATAACGACACTATTTGTACAGCGACTGTGGTAACATCAGCCTACAGGAGTGTAGCAACCACTACGAAACTGTGGTGTTGCGGAACACAAGCCTTTGTCTAAATGAACAAATCTATAAGTAGTGGGGGTGCACGTGCCCCTGACTTTTGCAGTTGTTACTGAACTACTACGACTACTTGAGCCAGGTCAGTAGTGTGTCCGTAGGGAGGCTGGAGCAACATGCCCCCCTAACGTCTTAAGGAGATCAAGTCCGGAATTTAATCAAATTCCTAAGAGTTTGGCGCTGATTAACTGGCTTCACATAGAAAAGATGGTCCCAAACTTTGCATGGGGCTTATCTCGAAAAGTTCTTACAATTTGAGAGATTATGTTCATCCATATGAAGAATACAGGGATTGTTTATCGTTGTGTGATGTTGTTTTGGTGGGGTTTTTTTTGGAGGGGTGGGCTTTACTGTACATATTAATGAGAACTTGCTAATATGAAGGAGTACTTCTGTATCCTTTTCATCTTGAGGATATCTGCAATACCCAATACTGCGTCTTAGGTATATGCTTGCCTGTACCTCTTTCCCGACGGTATGTCGAAGGCAGAAATTCACAGCCACAATCTCAAAACACAGCAATACAATATCTTTAAAAATTTACTCTTTCAAAGAGGAACGAACGTGCTTGATAACAAGTCCTGCTACTTTCTTGCCGGCATCATTTTATGTCGTTACATAATTTATCTCTCGGAAAGTTTTAATATAATGCTGCCGACACGATTTACGTCCAACACTATAACACACCTTGCACTACTAAATGACAGGAGCAAACATGTGCCAACATACAAGAACGTTTCTTAGTGCATGGACCACTTTCAATTCGAGGATATCTTCTCATGCCAAAAATTGCCCTCCGGCTAATGGAACCCTGATCTTTTTGAGCAGAAGGCAGATGGTTAACAAGACTCTTTTGCAACTTCGTCTGCATACCACCAGAAAAAATATACAGTATCATCAATATCGCAGTTGTACAAATAATTAAACGAGTTTGGTCTTGCAATTTTGTATTTTACAAGAGTGAAATGCTTCACATGTTTATGGTAGGTTGCCGAAAAGCAATCACAAGATTTGGTTCTCGATCTGTAGGTTGTCATGCCGAAAGCACTTAAAGCATAAAATATTGAAATGTAGATATGTTTCCTTAAAGAAATTTATGAGAAGCGTCCATTAATTAGAGCTCCCAGTTCTACACAATTATCAAATGTTATTTTAAAAGAATGGCCTGATACCAAGAAATTCTATTGTATTGCAAACGGTAGGTAACGTGACTCTTTTCGTCAAGTTAGATGTGTTATTCTCAGGGCGATCTAAATAACGTTCTATTTAGATCGCCCTTATTAGTCTCCACGAGATGTTATAGATTTGGAGAACACAAAATGTTTTGAAAGTGTTTTAGTGTGCTCCATGCTATATCAATTTATTCTTTGATAACACTTTAGTAGAAGCCCAATTAGCGTCAACAAGAACGTTCAAAAAGAGGATCTGCAGTGTCAACATGACAAGCCCCTGCTAAGCAGTTGTCCAATATTACAACTACCAGTAAACAAACAAAGGAGGCTGAGCCTCCCTCTCGGAAAACTATCTTCGTTATGAAGTTCTGATCATGAACAGCCAGAACGACTACGCGCGTATTAGAGAGACTTTGTTCGTAAAAAAAGCTGCAGTAAAGATGAACTTGATGTCATTCTGATGCCATGTGGACAGGTTGTAAATCCATAGGAGATCGAAATTCGGCACTTTCAAATCAATAAGATCACCTCATAGTTATTGAACTTCAAGAATTTACATGAAAAATATAACAAACCTTAATCTAGCCGAGAAAGACCTCTGATTAACACAATCTCCACTACCTGTAATACTTATCTTATTATGAAAAAAAGATGACGAAACAATTGCTTCATGTAGTTTTTATACTTTAAAGACATACAATCACTTGGTGCCTGTACTCCCCTTATTTAAACGATGTACAACAGATGAGTGCTACCGTATGACCAACAAGGTGCCATGTTACGTAAACTACTGGCTGCACAATTGTTTTCGAAATATGAACAATAACGTATAAACAACTTATGACATAAACACATGCAAGAAAAATAGGGAATGGTGACCTACGGAATACGACAACCTTTGAGCTCAATGCATCTCAAAAAGGTGGGTTCTACGAGGCTACTATTCATGTGCTGTAGTGTTCTTATCTTCCAAAATCAACATTGAGGCCAAGACGATGATTGGATGGTCTTCATTATACAATTACTGAGAACATTAAGAGACGACATTGAGTGTGGTAGAAGCTCTGCCAAGGTATTTCTGGCAGGTAAAAAATTAGGGACTGGTAATACAGACTTTATCGAAAAGCTAAAACTGGCAACACTCAAGTTCATATTTCTGACCATGTCTCTTTTTCCTGCTTCATGTCGATGAGGTTAAATGCTTTATTACATTCAGCAAGGACTTACTGCAATGTTTTGCTTTTTAAGCGGAAAGCAGTAAAAGTCCATTTTAATTTCTGAGACCTAAAACATTTCCTAAACTTTTGCATGGTTGCATAATTTGTTACTTAAGAGACATAGAGACTAAGGGGAGATGAACGGCATTCTGCTACTTGTAGAGGTAAAACTTTATTCCTTCATTGTCTGCTTTTTCACTTATCCAATCAATATAAAAATCAGCTTTGTAAATATTTTGCTTCTGATGTTATAAGTACTAACATAGTATACCACATGAACTGGAACAGTAGGCCACTGGCTATATTAATGCTAGGTTCCCTGTGAGTTTCGTTAATTCGGTATGAAAACTGGCATGTTTTTAAAATCAAATAGTTACAGAATAAGAGGCATCTTTATTCAAAGTGTTTCTGTCCATGAAGATTTTGGGTTGTTTAAGGGCAACGCTTTGTATGAGGGTATTAAAACTCCATTATCAGCTAATTTGCTTCAAAATAGACCTAAGTAAATTTGAGGAAAAGTCAAAGAGTTTTACAAAAATAAAAAGGGGTTTGAAAAGAGAGGGCAACTTGGCCCTCCTACTGAGAGTAGGTTTAAAAAATTTTCTTATTAACGCGTGATGAAACTTTGTCTCTCGTATGTAGTTGTACTATTGCCAGGTTTAATATTCAAATACTTGAAGCTTGAGTGAGTATTCCGAACTGACAAAGAACTGCTAAAGCTCTGATTTGGCATATTTATCATACTTACTATCATTAAGCTTCGTTACAGCTAATCTGATATTCTTTCGAGCATCAAAATACCAATGTTTTGTGCAAACACATCAAAAGTAGAAATCCAAAGATTGGGCTCTCATATACTATAGTGTAGGAATTGTGGGAAAAGGGTCATCAAAGCTCCAGCCTCCTGTAGAATCGGGTTTACAGGTAACGGCGTGCGCAACGCAAGTACCAGCACGAATATGGGGTAAGAATGGAATGTTGTAAATATTTGCATCACCATACTACGATCCCTCTAAACAGTCCAATAGTAGTCTCCACTTTGCTATCACGTGTTCCCAGTTTATTGATATTATTCGCAGATTATTATCTATTATAGTAATATAATAAAATAAGTTAGAAACGATGATACTTGTGCCCATTCTTAAGGTTTGAAACAATAAAGAAATAAATTCTACGTCGACTCAATTCACAAAAACGTCTGTTGTTGGTGGATTTCAAAACTAAAGCTCATGTACAATTGTACGTTTAGTAACAAAATGACATACAAATCCTTAAGTTTGTGAAATTTACAAGTGACAAAAGTTTTCCTCAGTCCTGTCGTGGAGTAATCCATGAGGCAAAGCTCAAGGGGAAAGGCAACTCGGTAGTCAAGTGCACTCTAGCTGTGCATGCTAGAAACACCTATCATGTTATCACTATACTGTACTGCAGAGTCCTAGATGCACCAACAATCAGTAACTATCAGATCTTTGATTTCTTGCAAATTGAGAATTGGTCCCCCGTCATCTTGGTCAAAGTACAGGATCTTGACAGGTGAATGTGCTCTTCCTGTGCAACACAACTGAAGTCTATCCTGGACTTCTGCAGAGAAGAGATAACTTTTCTGTCGTTTTAAGAAACCAGATTTTGATAGTGGGGTTGTCTTATCACACTTTCCAGAGCAGACGTTAGCCTCAATCTCGATAGGACGCACAATAAATTCGTCCCACCCTATGTCCCGGAAGTTAATCACAAAGGGACGGAGACAACACTTTCTGCTTTTAGATGGACAATAGTTGTTTCTCTTCTGCCTCCTGTGTCTCACTCTCCGAAATGTCAGCTTGATCACGGGTGTCTCTTCATTAGGTACTTGAGAACGATTAATCGTCTCCGTCTCTGTGTAGTGAATCAACACACTGATCTTCAGGTGTTTCATTACAAGTGGATTACGGATTTTTTTCTTCACTGATCGTAATTTCTCATTTATGTCATACATGTTCCATTCTCTTCTTCGTTTTGCAACTGGCACTGTCTTTCGGATGTGAAGTTGTGACTCTTGACCTTGCTCGAAAGGTCGGAAGGCAACAGTTAATGATGATCTTTTATTCTTGATCCATATGCGTGCACTTGCCAAAGGCTCAAATAAGTACTTGGTCGGAAATTTGAAGTGAAGATATGTTCTGTTTTTTCGCTTGTTTTGTTCTAGAATGGAAATGACGGGTGAGAAAATCAACTTTTTTTGTTAATATTTTAACATAATAGGCAAATTTAAACCAATAAGGAAATAATGGATATAAAAGTAAGCTGCCTCGATAAAAACAGCCTGACAGATTTGCTATCTTGGAGACTGCCAACTCCATCTTTGAAAGATGGCGTCCAATAGCATGAAGTTTTCAACAATAAGGAACATAGTTCACTACTTTAAGCTACTGTATTCCTAATAAATAAACGCAAGCATACGGAAGTACAAACCAAAAGTGTGGGAAAACTAAAAAATTATTGAAAAACAGAACAGAACACCAAATACCCAAAACCGACACGGAACTATTCCATACAACAAGTGGCAGTTAGTAATCCTACACAGACAAAATCCTTCAGTGAGGAATCTCTGGGGAAAAAAGAGTGCTTTCAATGCAAATAAGGTTTTTTTTGGGAAAAAACCCACCTCCATTATTTTTTCATGAAACTTCGAATAATCGTATATCATCATTATCAAATATCAGCAAGGTTGATCATTAAATACATACCTAGACTTATTATGATACAAATTTAATATTGAAGTAACACAGCTAGACCAGCTAACCAACCCACGATGAATAACATCTATAACATCGCTAATCAATAAACTTCCAACGAAGTCAAATTCTCCTTTTTAGATAAGATAGAGATTTCTTTTTTATTATTATAGTAACTGTAAGTTGCATCAATACTGCCTGCTGTATGACGAAAAAATGTAAGGCAACACAAGCTAGCTTTTCGAGTAGGCCGTCATTCTTCGTTCTTGCATCATCGCATCACATGCTAACTAAATCTTAACAAACATGCGTACTCATGTATACTGGGCACTAGTTTACTCAATGAGATGACATCTAGTTTTCGAGTGAAAAACCTATTGGACCTAAGAAATGCCCTGTGTATTTTAAAATTACCATGGCTTAGTAACGTTTCGCAAAGACCGTGTGCCTTCCACAAATAACAGTATTGTAGTTTACTCATTTTCTTGCCAGTGCGAGGCTGGATATGTCGGCCGCACGACTTTGAGGTTAGTTGACAGAATTAACCAGCATGTTCCATCCTGTATTCGTCAAGCATCAGCCCCTACAAGGAAACAACCACCTCGGGTTTCAAAATCTAAAAATACCACTAAGCAATGTGATTATGCCATAGGGCAGCACTTTCTTGAAAACCCAGACTGTGCCAAAATGTATACGGACGATCGCTTCCGCGTAATTGGGAAAGCTAGATCTGCTTTTCA